>CABHPR010149090.1:0-44344 GCA_902168415.1 Peromyscus melanophrys | reverse complement strand
GTGTGTGTGTGTGTGTGTGTGTGTGTGTGTGTGTGTGTGTGTGTGTGTGTTTCCAGAGGGTTTAACTGAGGAGGGAGGAATGTGGGTCGTACCCTCCCTTGTGATATGGTCTTGGAAAGCTGGTTGAAGAGCAGCGCTCACCTCTCTCTGCTTCACAACTATAGTCTCAATGCAAACATCTGCCTCACATGCTTTTTCAATCACTGCACTTTGTTCTTTTGGATGCAGGTTCTCTCAACAAACATGGAGATCACCAACTTGGCAGGTGGCCTGGCCAGTGTGCTCAGTGTGCTTCTGTCTCGCCTCCCCAGCACTGGGACTACATGTGTTTGTCGCCATGCACAGCTTTTTATGTGTGTGCTTGATCTGAACTCGTCTTCTTGCTAGCACTGTGAGCACCTGACTGACTAAGCCATTCCAAAGGCCCCGTTGTGAACCTTTCTTAAGCCTGGTTGGGAAACTTAACTTGTCTTAGGAGAATTTTAACACTTGTTGCCTCTTCTTCCTCTTTCCCTTGACTTCTTTGAAACTTCACCTCTCCTGAAGGTCACTAGAGAACTGAAGGCTCTTCTGGTCACTAAGCTGGCATTGATGACTGGGGTTCCCTTTAGGTCAGAGTAGTAGACTCCTACCCCTATGTTTGACCTTGCATATTCACTGGGGGTTTGGGCTTTTTGGAAGCTGCTCCACATATGAAGTCAGTTTTCTTGGTAGCTGGGATGAGATGACCAACTTGCCTTGCCAAGTCCTCTAAAGTGGCAGCTAATTTTAGCCAGAAGGGACTTGGTCCTAAATTTGAAGTTGGGACTGAGAAGAGCAAGGCTCTGTATCCCATTGCAAGAGCCACCCAGATTCTCCATGATACTGTACATTAAAACCTTATAATACACTGTCCTGTGAGTCTTGGTGCCAGTTCGGTGGCTCACTGCAGTGATTACTCGATGCCGTCCTGGCCGGCTGGGGCTGTGCACTCTTTTCCTTGCTGTTTCCATAACATCTCTCATCGGCCCAGTGAAACTCATTGTTAAGGGCAGAGCTAATCTGTTGCAGCCTGCCTGGCTGCAGCATGCCAAGAAGCTTGGTATGTCTATTCATCTCCACTCTTTTTGTGAGGACAGCTCAATGCTGCAGGAGGCTTATATTACAGCTCCATCAAGTTAGTGAGTGACCACTGCCCACTTGGAACAGCCTCTTGACCTGTTCTAAAGACAGAGACTCCACTGCCTGAACTGTCTCCAACATGCAAACAGTTTTCACATGCTGGATTCTATAGGAGTATCTATACAAATATTTAAATATGTGCATTGCTTCAAAAGGAATTTTCCACATATTTTTTAAAGAGAACTGCAGGACTGATACCCTGTTTAACACTGTTTCCAAATTCACATCCTCTGACCAGCACGCTTGCTATTTGCTCATAACTTGTAAGGGGATGGGGTGGGGGAGCTGGCAATAGAGAGGACTAAAAGATTCTGGACCAGTGGGGAGAGTATTAAATGAAAAAGTCCAATTCCTCTGAGGTATATATGAGGAGCCAAAAAGCAAACATAACTGGTCGATTTTAAGAGAGCCCTGTTAAAATCAGATTTAGCTTTGAAATCTAGGGCCAGGGAAGCAAACGCATTTGTCAGCAACTGAGCATCTGGAATGTTCTGGATGAGACATATGCTGTGGAACTACCCCTCTTGGCAAAGAATATGGACTCTGGGAATAAACCTTTGCCTACACCCCAGTCCGTCCTCCCTCTGCCTACACCCCAGTCCGTCCTCCCTCTGCCTACACCCCAGTCCGTCCTCCCGCTTTGACTCTGGGAGTCCTCCTCTGCTGCGTTGTGATTTTCTGGCATCAGCTGCCATCGGCAGCTTCTGTCTTGGACTGTCTTGGGAGAAGTATTCTGTCCCCTGGCTTTACCTTCTTCCTCCTCCGATCACCCGGGCTCTCCCACAGGCTGCCCTGGGCCCGAATGCTTGTATCTGTGCTCAGGCTCTCCTCCGATCACCCGGGCTCTTCCACAGGCTGCCCTCGGCCTGAATGCTTGTATCTGTGTTCAGGCAGCAAAGGGTCAGCTCAGCGCCAGCCACACCCCCACTCAGTTCTTAGCACAACACAGAGCTTCGTGTTTTGTCTCATTTGTTTACTCTTTCCTTGTGCCCACCCTCACCCTCTTGCTGCTATTTTGAAATAAAATCCAGTGCTCACATATTTAATAAAAACAAACTGGCAAGTATATTAAAATGCAAAAACCTAAGTCAAAAATAGAAACAAAAGTAAAACCTAAGAATTATTTGCTTTTGTTATAAGACTTTTCGTTGCCCCACAACCCCTATTCCCAAATACTAAAGGATATCAGAGGCCAAATAGAGGGTGATCAGGGGTCCCAACTCTTGTCTGTCACCCAAAAGTGGTTTCCATTAGCTGTGGAACTTGTGATTATGCCTTATGGCACTTCACACCAGCACTGCCAACAAATCTAAAATATAGTTGCATATTCACTTTATTTTCTAATAAGTACATTTAAAAAAGTAAAAACAAAAAATGAAATTTGTGTAAAGATCATATTTTGCTTAAATCAAAACATTCTCATTGTAAAATACCACATAAAATTATTGACATGACATTTTGCATTATTTTATTTTCATAATGAGCCTCCTAAATGTCAATTAAGATGCTACATTTTGAATAAAGTGCGATTTAGTCCTACTTTAAGGGAGTGATGTCAGCACAATAGTGGAACAGGACATGCACCTCCTTGGTTTGTCAACAAACACATGTTTAATAACATAGAGATGGATATATATGAGAGACCCAGAATCCATTAAGGAGCTGCATTGCCCCATATGATCCACTTCAAGATCAGCCACATTGAAACAAGCAACTGTATTAGCCCCTCTCCCAAGCCAGCCAACTTAGCAGGTATCTTCTTCAGTGTCCATTGCCTCCTGTGCAGCCACAGGGCAGGTTTCAGTCTGATTCACATGGAACACTGACTCGGCCAGTGTAGTAGAGATGATGCTACAGACAGCTGGGCAAGAGCAGAAGGACACACGCTTTGTGAGGCTGGCACAGGTCTGAGGTCAGATGACTCGGCTTCTCCCTCAGCAGGGAGGGGCAGAGCAGAGTGCACCCCCAAACATCACAGTGAGCTGATCTTTGCCTTACTCCAATGAGAGAACAGGCAGGCATCTGTTAAAATTCCAAAATCTTTAAAGATTTATTTTTGTTTTTTATGTGTTTGAGTGATTGCCTGTGTGTATGTATGTATGCATACCATGTGTATACAGTGTCCAAGGAGGCCAGAAGGCATCAGTCCCTTAGAACTGGCATTCTAGATAATGGTTGTGAGCTTCCATGTGGATGCTGGGAACCAAATCAGGGTTCCCTGCAAGAGTAGCAAGTGCTCTTAACCACCGAGCCATCTCTACAACCCTTCTCCTCCATCTTTTTGTTTATTTTTTTTTTAACAGACTTCCTTTTTACACCTGGGCCCAGGCACAAAAGATAGAGACACCTTCTGTCACTTGCATGATGTAGCAAAATTGGGAGAAGGCACAGGACATAACAGTACTCCCCAAGGAGGGAGAGGAATAGAGTATGCTCTGACATTCTGTCCTATGATGCAGTAGCCAGGCACCAAAAAATTCAGAAGGCAGGCAAGCAAGCAAGGAAGGAAGGAGGGGAGGTGGGAGGGAGGAAGAGGGGAAGGAAGGAGGGAGAAAGGAAGGAAGGAAGGAAGAAAGGAAGGAAGGAAGGAAGGAAGGAAGGAAGGAAGGAAGGAAGGAAGGAAGGAAGGAAGGAAGGAAGGGAGAAAGGAAGGAAAATCTTTCGAATTAGGAACCTATATACATTAGTCAGTGAAGACAATCTACAGAAAATTTGAGACTCCACCATCTTCAGCCAGGCTGGTAGGTGAAGGCCTTCCCCTATTGAAGACAACCCACAAGACCATCAAAGGAACTTGTTATTTAAATGAACAGATGTGGCTGAAAGTTTTCTCTGGCCCTGCAGCCACTTATAAAATAAAATAATCACTCAGAAGCTTATATTAATTAAAACTGCTTGGCCATTAGCTCAGGTCTACCACTGACTAGCTCCTATACTTAAACTCAGCTTATTTCTGTTAATCTATATGTCACCACATGTTCCGTGGCTTTACCTTGTGCCATTACATGCTGCTCCCTGGACGGTGGGCTGGCATCTCTTGACTCAGCCTTCCACTTCCCAGAATTCTCCTTGTCTGTTTATCCTGCCTACACTATACTTCCTGCCTGGCTACTGGCCAATCAGCGTTTTATTTATCAACCAATCAGAGCAGTACATTCACAGCATACATCCTGCAGCAAACGGATGTCCATAAAAGACACAGGAACAGAAGAATCACAACCAAAATTCATTTAAGACAGCAAAAAAAAAAAAAAAAAAAAAAAAAAAAGTCTAATGACCAATACTAAAGAAATGGAGATATGTAAATTGACTGATAAGAAATTGAAAATAACTGTCTTTAAAAAGCTCTGTGAGTTACAAGAAAGCACAGACAGACTCTAAATAAAACAAAAAAAATGCAGAGGTTGAGAATATCAAAAGTGAGGAACTTTACAAAAAAAATGCTGTAGTTAAGGAGCACAGTGACTGAACTGGAAAAGCTTACCATAGTCCTTAAGAGGCGTGCTCCACAAAGCGTCTCTGAGTGCGGGGATTATGGGTTTGTACCATCAGGCCCAGCTCAGATAGGTCTACTTTTAAGAATGCTATGTAGTTACATGATACCTTTGAAATTTCTTTTAATGTGTTTAGAGGGGGGAAACCAAGCAAATAAAGTAAAATATTAATAGCATTTGACCATCCAGTGGGAGAAAGGGTGTGGCTTGCTTAATACTTGGTACTTCACTGTATTTTCCAGAGAATTCCAGAAGGGACAAAAGAGAAGGGGAGGACAGAGGTAGCACAGACGGATCCATTCTGTAATATTTTTGATTACACAGTAGTTGAAGGCATAGGAATCTAGGAAAGTCAAGGAGACTCTGGAAGATGCACGGCTTGTCACAGAAGTGAACCTCTGCCACCTCCTCTATCACAGTGTGTCTAAAGTAAACAGAGCTCACTGTACTTTGTAAAGAAAAGCCAAAATTCTGGTTTGTTTAATTTTTCTTCATGTCTTTTTCCATTCAAAGCCAGGCACTCAAAAGAATCTTCAATTTAAGTTGCCAATATGGTACCACTTTTATATTCCAAAGGCTCGGGGGAATAATATTTCATATGCCTGTTAAACATGTTAAAAGTTCTTTTCCATTGAATTATATTACACAAGGTCATGGCTCCAGATCAATGGCTGATGCATAAGAATGGGGAGGAGGGGGTGGAGGTGGAACAATCCAGAGTGACCTAGTAAAGCAAGCCCTGCTACATTTTTATTGAGTTGTGTAATTTTACTTACACGATATGTTTGCTATAAACCTTGCATAGGTTTTCATGAAGTAAATAGGTAGAACTGTGAGCAGTGAGAGCTGGTCCACCTTTGGTATCAGAAGCATGTTGCTGTGTTTCAGCTCATCAGCTGGGGCCATTTGCTGCCTATGACGTCATCCCTCAGTGTAGCTGAAAGCTTTCCTGTGCCCACCCAGCTCCCACGCCAGCTCTACTGAAGGAAAAGTGTGACCTAGAGTCCTCTGCAGCCTTGAGAAGGCTGGTGCCCCCACTTCCCACACTGCCCCCTTTGTAAGTGCTTGTTCCACTGTGAGTGTTGCCTGGTTCTTGGTGTAGCATGCTGCACTCTAGCAACTATGCATTTCTAGAGCATCGGTGGCCAAGGACATCGGGGCCCTTAGAAGAACAGGGGTGAAGGACTTGAAACTCAGTAGGACGTGAACACTAAGTAGAGTGTGTGGGCAGAGTTGCAGATAGCCCTTCCCTGAGAATAGTCAGCACAGGCAGAGGCAGGAGAGATCCACACAAGTCAGTTACTGCTGTGAGCTGACTCTTAGTGCCACCTCCCCACTGGACCAACAATTTATGTCTGCGTGTGACATAGATAAAATGCATACTATAATATATATGCAAACATATTTATCAAAGTTTGGATTTTATAGGGCTACTGTTCTAAAGATGGACCAGGTGGATCAACTGCTGTGGTATCTTCACATACTTACTATCCTGTGCTCAATCTCATTCAGTAATCCCATGCTGACTGTCAGGTCCACCTGTAGTGTGTACACTGCCTTCCTCTAAGCAATGCTGTTTTTATTTTGTTATTTTCAAAAGTTGCACTTTCAAGGGACAGAACCCAGGTAGGATGGTCAATGTTAGCTGTCAACTTGGCAGAATCACAAATCACATGGGAGATGGGCCTCTGGGCTTGTCTGTGGAGGATTATCTTGATTGTATTAGCTGAGGTGGTTAAACCTGCCCACTGCGGGTGGCCTTCTTCCCTGGCTAGGAGCCTGGACTGTAAAAGCAGAGAAAGGCCGCCAGGCCAATGCGTATGTTTATCTACCCCAATCTGCTTCCTGGCAGTGGATGTGATGTTTGAGTGGCTGCTTCAAGCTCCTGCTTTCCACTTCCCTGTCACAGTGGACTATATCCTGGGAATGCAAGCCAGAATCAATTCTTTCTTCCTCCAGCTGCTTTTGCCATTAAAGTATTTTCTCACAATGGCAGTGAACAAACCAAGACAGTAGAGACTCAGTGCAAGCCAGTGTGAAGCCCATGCTGCCCACAGTGAAGTTGCACCAAGCAATGAAGTTCTTTGTTTCTGACCCACAATTTTCTGCTGCTGGCAGCAGTGAGACAATAACAGGCTGCCTTGGCAGGTTGTCAATAACATGAAAGGTCAGACGTTCACTGACCATGACAAAGTATGTCTCCACCTTCATGGCTGGCATGGCTTCAAGGCACTGATTATGGGTTGTGTACATAGCCTTCAGACAGCATACAACTTCTCTTTGTACTTGAGTGTAGTCAGGAGTTTTCCTGTGTCCTTCCTGGTCCCACAGCCACTCAGAGGCTTAATATTATTTCTAACTGCTTAGCCATTAGCTCAGACTTATTACTGACTAGCTTTTACATTTAAATTAAACCATAATTCTTATCTATGTTCAGCCATGTGGCTTGGTACCTTTTCTCAGTTCTGCCTTGTCATCTTGCTTCCTCTGTGTCTGGCTGGCGACTCCTCACACTGTCCTTCCTCTTCCCAGCATTTCCTTAGTCTGCTTGCCCCACCTATACTTCCTGCCTGGCTAATGACCAATCAGTGTTTTATTAACTAGTGTACAAGAACATTATACTACAGCATTTCCCCTATTTTGTTTAATTAAAAAGGAAGGTTTTAACCTTAATATAGTCAAGCAAAACAGTTATTAAGTAAGAATTACAGTAACACTAGCCAATCCATTTGCATCTGACAAAACTGGTAAAGATAATTATCTGTCTTATCTTTGTGAGTTTAAAGTTTTATATCCAATTTATCCTTTATTATAACTAAAGAAAACTATAACTATCTAGTCTTCAACTCCATCAAAGACTCCAGAAGGATATAATATTCCAAAATTCTGGAAATGACAGAGACAGCTGTGCTGTGGGATGGTCTGTATGTCAAACATGTTGCTTATTGGTCAATGAATAAAACACTGATTGGCCAGTGGTCAGGCAGGAAGAAGTATAGGCGGGACAAGGAGGAGAGAATTCTGGGAAGTGGAAGGCTGAGGAGACACTGCCAGCCGCCACCATGACAAACAGCATGTGAAGATGCCGGTAAGCCACGAACCATGTGGCAAGGTATAGATTTATAGAAATGGATTAATTTAAGATATAAGGACAGTTAGCAAGAAGCCTGCCACGGCCATACAGTTTGTAAGCAATGTAAGTCTCTGTGTTTACTTGGTTGGGTCTGAGCGGCTGTGGGACTGGCAGGTGACAGAGATTTATCCTGACCTTGGGCCAGACAGGAAAACTCTAGCTACACAGCTGTCTGTCTGGACAGTCACCCAAAGTTCCTCTGCGATGTTGCAGCTTCCATCTTCAGCCTATAGGCCTAGAGTTTCTCAGTTGCTTCTCCGTGTGTCCTGTAAAGAATGTCTAGCAGTCTCTTCTGCGAAGCAGGAACTTGAAGGACCATCTCACTTTGTTTTGGCAAAATTTAGTCCTGTATATCCAGTCTATACAACATTTTGTCAATCAGTCCAGGCAAGAGCAGCCTCTTGCCCAAATGGCTAGTTCTGCTAAGAAGAAGATAAACTCCATATGGAGTGTCTTCAATGCCCATCTTTCTCTTTGAAGTAAATCAGTGCTGCCAGAAGCAGATGTGTCTCATATTCCAGGAAAGTCTAAGTTTTTAAAACATTTTAAATGCCATATTCTGTAGGCCTTTGAAGTGTTTGAAGGTTACCTACCTAACAATTATATCTATGTATACCTAGAAAACTTAACTGACATTACTGTGTGATTATCATAGATGACTAATTATTAATCTGTATCTCTTAATTATACATTACAATTTCAAATGAGCTGCGTAAATGTAATACCTTAAACAAGAGTGAAAATATACATACATTATAACAAAATTAACTTTAAAGTTGTATCAATAAACTAAAATTAATAACAATGTAAAACATTTTAAACAAGTTGTTACTCTTTAAAAGTAGATTCAATAATCCACCCTTTTATCCTATCATATATATACTATTCCCCCTTTCTTCTTTAGAAAGAGATTGTATTTATAATCAACTTCCTTTAAATAAAAATAAACATTTATAAACAATATTTTGGGAATTTGGACATAGCTTCTCATAGTACTTCCTCTTGACTGGGGGTGCTGGTAATCTTATGGGGATCCTGAAAAAAATTAAGAATTATAGTTAAATCTTTACTGTAATCTGTGAGGATGGATCATCTCAGCTAGTTGCTTTGAAGCTGTTCTGGACGTTGGATCATCTGGATACCTTTCAGGGGGTCATGGCTGATCAAACCATATTAACCTGAAAGCAATCCACAGGTTCTCATCATCTGTGGAAACAAAAGCAGAACCTCTTTTCCAAAGCAATGTATCCTTAGACATAAATTTTGAAGTTAAGATACCTTTAAAATACATATATTGGTTTAACCAAGCAGCCTTTATAATCAAATGTCTTTCTGCATTTAAAAATTCCAAAGACAACATAATCCAAATTCTGTGTGTGATTTTCATCTTTATGTAGCTTATTTTTATATTACTTTTACTGTCTCTTTAAAGACTTTATTTTTAAACTATTTATTTCTTTATATAACTGCATATATTTCTTTTCCTTTCTCTTCCAAGCCTACGTACATTTTTACACACACTGTAAACCATTTAGAGTCTGCCCTGCATCTGCTGAAAGAAAGAATGCATGCTGAGGGTGCAGCTCTGTGGCACGGGGCTTGCCTTACACACATGAGGAAAAATGCAAGAAGAGGCATGAGGCAGTCCAGCTGCCATTGTCAACCATGTTTGAAGTCACTGCCCATCCAAGTGCAAAGACTTTGCTCTCCATTCCTGGTTACTCCATATTTTATGGAACCAGCCAAAAATAGTCTGATGCAAGTCCCTCACTCTTGAGGTCTTGCCATTGGAACCAAATACATGTTGCCAGGGGCTGGGGTATCGGAGTCCCTGGCCAGACCCCTTTCCTTTCCTCAGGCTTAGGTTGCTGCAGTCATTGTCTTTTGATCACTTTCCCTTCAGCTTTTCTTTCTCCTCTGCTCCTTGAGTGACATTCCTTTAAAAGTGTTAATTCGCTCAACTACATTATATGCACATTAGAAAATAAGCACATTTTTGCTCAAATCTCTTGAGCTGATCATCTGCAGTTTAATACTAGAATAGAAAAATTTTTAGTTAAGTAAATTTAAACTATAAAAGGAATGTACATTACAGCATATATATACACATACATACATACATACATACATACACATATATGGCATTAACTGGAAAGCTTCATTTCTTTCTACCCTTCCACCATCCTTTGTTCCCTCTTTCCAGATACATCCATTATTTTTTGTGTAGTCTTCCAGCTTTTTAAAATCACATCACAAACAATTATTCTTCTCTTTCTTAAACATTTTGGCATAAGGGAGAGGAGCCTGTACATACTTTGCCAAAATTGTTTCTGTCCTTTTTACACCATTTCTTGGTTATCTTTCTAAGTTACCGCCATCAGGCTCAGCCTTTCTGTTGTATGTGTCTTATTACATTTGGGAGCCAGACCATAGCACGATAGGAAAGTGAGCACCCATGCACGTTGTGAATGTTCCTTATCCACCTGCATGAGTCAAACTTCTGGGTCAAGGGATTTTGTATTTGGGTAGCATCGCCAGGGGTGGCTTTGACTCCCCCTTTCCTGGGGTGAGGAACTGGAAGACTCTTGCATGAAATGACATCACATCTCAAGAGGCCAACACAGAGGATTGGTCAGATTGGGTGCAGACAAAGGCCACTAGAAGATTGCAGATTTTCATACAAGAACCCTTAGAACATGAAAGAAATTAGGATTTCTTCAAAGGACAAGAAGAGTTCAAAGAGCTGAGGAGAGGAAGAGGGAGGGCAGAGAGGTCTGGCTTTCAGATAATTGATGCACAGGGAGTGGAGTCTGGAGACAAAAGCAAAGAGGAAAACAGCATTCGACTGTTGTGCTTAAATTTCCTAAGAAAGGGAATACATCTCTTGTGAGTCATGCACATCCAATCAATCATTACAAATACAAGATGAATTTAATTTCTCCAAATGGAGAACAATGGGCTCCATGTGTGCCAGAGGCAGGGATCACCTCCAATGGAAGAACGTGAGGACTGTACAGACCAGGAGAGGGCTATTTGAGCTCATGGGTGCTCTGCCAGAGACTGGGTATCTAACCTCAGCTGAAGCCTTTTCTTCACAGGCAGGATGAGGCCTCCACTTTACTATTTTTCCTTAAACCGACATGTAATGTTTACTTACTACCAAGAATTCTACTGTAGTCTTTACTGTGAGTTATCTCCTGTACCCTCACCAAGATTCTGTGAGGGCAAGAAATGTTATTGTATGAGATTCCCACTTAACTAATAATGGAAACACATTTGAGATTAAGTTTTGCTTTTTTTTTTCTTCAGTGATTAATAGAAGATTTATTTGTGCAAGAATAGAGTCATTGTTTGGTCCAATTATCCTTCCTGGGTAAGTCTGTCCTTTATGTCCCTGTCTGTTTTGAAAACATAATGCCAGAGGATGAGGGGCCCAAATGCCACCACAGCTCCTAAAAGTGAGTTCTTGGGAGTGGCTCTGAAATTGGGATAAATATTTGCTGATCTTGCATAGGTCCAAAGAATCAAAGCAGGATCTTCAGTGTGCACTAAGCATTTGGGATCATTGTACTGAAGCAGATACTCCGGTTTAAGCTGGGCCCTTACACTCAAGCTCTCAACCTGCTCCTTTCTGGTTTCCAGAGACTCAGTCATACTCAGCTGGGTCAAAGGTACTGGGGAGAGTGGCCAGGGGTGCAGGCGTATACTTGGAACCCAGCGTCTTGGCTCTTGTTTTGCTCTTTAATCTGCCCTTCTTCTTACTCTTTCCCTTTGAAGTCATTTGGCCTTAAACATGGTGAGTCACAGACGCCCCCATTTGCAATGATGTTCATTATAGGATGATGTAGCTTAAATAAACTCTCTGAGGGGAAGAGGGCAGACTTCTCCATTTGCAGTATACTAATCAATACCTACAGAGTGCTGGGAACAGCACCATCTACAGGACCAATGGACAGAATAGAAAAATTAACAGAAAGACTAAGTAGCAAGTACCTGGTTAGGCACTAATCGAAAGGATCATACTCATGTTTTGGGGGCTCCAGGAGGACATTATAGAATAGAAGGATTCCAAAGGTGAAAAGACATGAGCTCTGCTAGCTGAAAGGGGAAGCATGCCTTGAGAAAGGTATTGAAGGGGAAAGGAAGGGCTAAAGCTACACTTTTGGCCAAAAGCCATTGATTTAGTTTCTCTGGAGGATAGTGTAGGAGCGGCCACAGAAGCCAGGTCCAAGTTGCAAAGTCTGCAGGACCTTTCATGGCCTCCCTAATGAGTTTGGATCTCTTCCTGAGAGCAACGCTTGCCTAACATAGTAACTGTATTATATGTTTATAACATAAAATCTCAGTTATAATCTTCATTCCCAACAAGAGCCTCCTTCATACGGGAGTTCGTGTTGAACAGCCTGCGCTTACCCGGCAGCTGAGAGCCCAGTTCATTCCACAACTACCTTGGTCAGTTGAAGACTCACCGCTTGTGTGGACATTGACCAAGGAGGTCAGGGCATACAGCAGCAAAGGCCCTGAGAAGGAACACTTCCCTCACCATTCAACTGGTTCCTGGGCTCAGAGTGAGCAGGATTGTGGAAGTAAGAAGTAAGCCCAGGAAGCACGAAGAATCAGCCAAGGCACAGCTGTGGGGAAGCATTCACTAGAATCCTCGTTCTCTGCGGGGACCCAAGGCAGGAGGAACAGACCCTCCTTCCTCTCCCACACACTGCCCTAAAGGTTAGACCCTACACACCAAACCTAGGCACCTACTCCTGTGCAGTGTTATCCCAGGACGTGCAGGGTTTGGGAAAAAGAAAGCTAAAGCTGTGCTAATCATAGAGGCAGAAACCGCACTTCTATAAGACAATCTCTAGACAGTTCCAAAGACTGTGTGTGCTCATTTCTAACAGAGGTTCTACTGAGTAGAGAGCCAGTTGCTTATCCTAGATGGCTTCTATGAAAGCATGTCAGACAATGCAAGCATTTTCCTTGCGTGCTAATTTTATCATTTTTAAAACTACACTTTTTATACCAGAAATGTGTAGCATCTGCTCATGTTATCCCACTCTATCTTAATTCGATTCCTTCCGCTGGGAGACTGGTAGAGATTTACACTGATTTCACAAAAATACTAGATTTTGTCTCAGGTTCCATGGTACCCATAGGAGTATAAATAGCACAAACAGACTTGTCATGGGAAACTTTCTTTATAAAAATATTAAATTTTGCAGTAATGATGACCCTGCCCAGCCCTATATATGAGAAGTAGCATTCTCTCCTTTCCCACAAATATAATACTTGTTTAATAAACAGGAATTGGAAGGTATCAGAGTGTAGTAAATCAGGACAGGTATGGTACTGATGGTAGACACAAAAGACCCCAAGGAAAAAGAATACAGGGTGGGCTAGTTTTCCTTTTGTGATCAAATACGTGACAGAGAAACTCATGGGAGGGGGATTTACTTTGGTGCAGGGTGAAGGGCTGCAGCCCACCGCATCAGGGATACATGGTAGCAGGAGCCCAAACAGGTGTCTCACTGTGTCTACACTCTGGAAGTAAGAGTGGGCAGGAAGTAGTGTTATATTATCAACCCTCAAGACCCACCCTTGTTGACCTATTTCCTCTAGCAAGGCTCCACCTTCTAGAGACTCTACAACTGTCCCAGTTACCATCTGAGGACCAAGTGTTCAAACACATGCAGCTATGGGGAAAATTTTGCATTCAGACCACAGTGCATGTGTAGAGAAGGGTTTAATTTAACTGAGTCAAAAAGAAAAAAAAACATGTGTCTGTATATTCTACATAGAGATAAAACATAAATGCACCATATGTATATATAAACATACTTGATTCAGCATGAGGGAGGGATCAAAGAACTAGAGGCAGATTGCAGGGATGAAGAGACCGACCGGCAGGTGCAAGAGATCACAATATCCAGGGCTGACAAAGCAAAAAGAAAATACGTTGTGAACAGTCCAGAGAGGCAAGCCCCAGGTTATAGATTTCTATCCATGCTATTATTCCCAAGGAAGAGAGAGCATGCCACAGAGTAGTGAGAATCCACTGTGATGGGGTTACTGGATCATATAAGGATGAGTATGGCAACTTAGCTTATTATGAAGATAGAAACTTGGATAAGGTCTGGAGGACAGGATGGAAGTCCTCACCAGATGCACATTCTGAGTTGGGAAAATAAAACAAGCTTAGACCACAAAACTAATATCACACATTACATTAGACTTATTCCAAATGGTCCTTTATTTTTCCATACATATTTTCTCTATCCAAATGTCCTATACTGCAATAAACTGCATGTATCCAAACTGTACAAACCTAGAATCTTCGGGTAGCTACAACAGGTAGAATACAGAAGAGAACAGGACAGCATACAGGTTCCAAACACTCACATTATTGAGAAAAGCCAATTTATATTATTTTTAAATGTTTATTTTTATTTATGTGTGTGTGTTCTGTGTGAGTGTATATTATCCTATGTGCAGTGCCTGCAGAAATCAGAAGAAAGCATTAGATGCCCCTGGAGCTAGGGTTACAAGCAATGATGGGCTGCCTGACATGGGTTCCAGGAACACAACCCAGTTGGTCCTCTGGGGAGCAGCAAGGGCTCTTAACTGCTGAACCATCTCTCAGCTGCACCAGTTTATGTTCTGTTTTCCCTTTTATCGATAATAGTTTTTTTCTCACATAATATTATATCCTGATTACATTATCCTCTCCTCCCAGTTTCTTCTCACCTTCCCTCCCATCTGAGTCTACCCCCTTTCTGTGTCTCATCAGAAAACAAACAGGCTTTTAAGGGATAATGATAAAATAAAAACTAACACATCAAAATTGGACACAAAAAAAAATGGAGAAAAAGAGCCCAAGAGAAGGCACAAAACAGGGTGTATTAGTTTCCCAGCGCTCACATAAAATCTAACACGAAACATGTGGCTTGAGCAGAAAACAATAGTTCTCTTCCAATGCTGGAGGCCGGAAGGCAGAGGCAGACATTGGCCAAGTTACATTCTTTTGGAATCTCTCATGGAGATTCTGCCCTATGCTCTCTTAGCTGCTGATAAGGACCACTGGTCCATAGGGCTCCCCAATTTGTAGACACACCATCACTCCTACTCAACCCTCTATCTTCACAAGCACTTTCCTGGCATCCTTGGATATACTACCACTCCCATTTCTTCCCCATCTTCATAAAACACTTCTGGTGACTCTATGTTTCCACCTGGAGGTAGTACTGTTGAGTTCTGGCCGATGCTCCTCCTGTATAACCTCATTTTAACTAATACCATTTAAATTAGCTTAGTTCTGAATAAGATCACATTCTGAGGTTCTGGGAACAAGGACTTAGGTAAACCTCTTGGAATACAATGCAACCCATAGCCTGGGGTTGGTGGTGATCATAGGACCCAAAGCAGATGACAAGTGAGAAAACCCATGTCTATGTTGTCTCAATTAGAATCTGAAGCTCTTGAGGTCTTCAAAGACCCATGGAGAGATCAATTTGCCTACCACTGTGTATTCTTGGAAAGTCCTTAGCTTATGATGACTGGGGTCTTGGGTGTTTCTTGTCTTGTGGATGCATCAACAGGAGAAAATAACAAACAACAAAATATATGGAGGAAAAGGGAAATGGGTGGAATGTACATGTTGACATGGCAGGCGTAGTACCTGTTCAGTCAAAACTTGGTATTGCAGTTAGATGTGTAAGACTCCAAAATATAGGGCATGATCTTCACTTAAAACAAGATGGAGGAAATTCTCATTAAAAAAAATCAATATAAACATTTCAAAAACACACCATGTTGCAATATGAAATTCAAAGTAAGCTTGGAACTTCTGCTCTGTGATAGCCTAGCAGCTTGAAATCTCAATAATGCTGGAGAGTGGGCTTCCACCATGGCAGCTCCACTGTTAAAAATACAGCAGCTCCATGTGAGCCAACTGCCATTGGCCCCACGTCTAACAGGAGCCCTGCCTCTTCTTTCCTGTACAATGTACATGCTAGGCCTTCAGTTTTTACCTGCAAGTCCATGTGCACAGTATGAACCATACTGTTGTCTAGTTAATATAAATTGAACATTGTGCTGGGCAAGAAGATCTCATCATGATTCACCAATCCTTGCTCAGAAGAAGCCTTTATATAAAGCAATTCTGTGGAATAATCTCCTTGTACACTGTAAAGATTTGTCATTCAATTGGTTTGATAAAATACTGATTGCCCAGTAGCCAGGTAGGAAGTATAGGTGGGGCAATCGAACTAAGAATGCTGGGAATAGGAAGGGTGGAGTCAGAGAGAGTCACCAGTCAGATGCAGAGAAAGCAAGATGAGAATGTCATACTGAGAAAAGGTATCAAGCCATGTGGCTAAACATATATAAGAATTATGAGTTAATTTAAAGGTAAGAGCTAGTTAGTAATAAGCCTGGGCTACTAGCCAAACATTTAAATTAATATAATCCTCTGAGTGGTTATTCAGGAATTGGCAAGCTGGAGAAAACCACCATTTACAAAGTAGCACATGGAATTAGGAACTCCTCAGCTGTAGAGATGGAGCCAATTGGAGTCAACTTCCCTGTCATGATCTGTGCAGCAGAAAATAACTATTAATCAGTTAAGGGGAAATGCACATATTAAAGCAACCGATTGTTCTACATAGTCATGGCAGGAAGTTGGCACTTAGCTTGGGCAGAGAAGAGAGAAGAGGCATCTGCTAACCATGCCACACCAGAGCAGAGCTAGAGTGATTGGACAAAAGGAGCACCAGGCTGGGAGTGCTGGCGTCTCAGTCCCATGTGATCTGGCTCTTCAACGATGGGCACTCTGCCTCATGCTCAAGCAGACTAGCTTGTCTGTCACTGTAGCAGAGCATGTGGCAGAGACAGTAAACTGCAGACCTGGCTCTGAAGACCCTACCTAGTAAGATCATAAAACCAAAATGATCATTTTTAATACTTGCCAGTTCATTGGAACCTCAACAAGCAGTTCCTAGCTTGTTACCACCAAACTATGAATCATGAAATAGAAATTATATTATTGAAAAGCAGCAGTGGAGGTAGTCAAGGTGGTGGTGAAGAAGGGGAAGTAGTTATGACAGTGAACAAGTGCTGGTAGAAGTGGTGGTGGTGATGGTGATGGATACAATGGTGGTGGGAGGTGGTTGTGGTAGGGAAGATAGTGTGGTGTTAGTAGTGGATATAGAGGTGACGATGGTGATGGTGGAGGTAGTAGAAGGAGTGGTGGTAGAAGTGGTGGTGATAACGGTAATGGTGGTGGTGACGATGGTGATGGAGATGATGGTGGTGGTTGTGATGATGGTAGAGTTGGCTGTGATGGTGGTGGTGATGGTGATGAAGGCAGTGATAGAAGCTGTTGGGATGAACTGGTGAGGGTGATGGTCAGAGTTGCTGCAAGTGGTGGTGGGAGAGATGGCAGCTGATCATGCCAGATGTTCTGGTTCTTGGAACTAAGATCATCACCCATACCTTAGTAATAGCCATTGTCACAAAATTGCATAGAGACATTTATTTATTTATTTATTTATTTATTTATTTATTTATTTATTTATTTATCTATTTATTTATTTAGTTATGTATTTATGTATTTATGTATGTATGTATGTATTTATTTATTTATTTATTTAATTATTTAATTATTTATTTATTTATTGTTTCTCAAGACATGGTTTCTCTGTGTAGTTTTTGGTGCCTGTCCTGGATCTCACTCTGCAGACCAGACTGGCCTCGAACTCACAGAGATCCGCCTGGCTCTGCCTCCCGAGTGCTGAGATTAAAGGTGTATGCCACCACTGCCTGGTGCATAGAGACATTTATGATGTGTACTATTTTCCCAAATCTTCCTGGAATCATCTTATTACAAACATTGAAGGCCACAAGTGTCTTTGTTACAACCAGTACCTTGGGGCTTTTAACACTTCACCAGATATGTTTTGAAGGTGGTGTGTACTTGATCTTGTTGGGTAATATTGACTGCTCAGGCTTCCTTGATGGGATGGCAGGAACACTCCAGGCCCTGGCCTTGACTCTCATGCATGCAGATTCTGGAAGCTCAGGGAGCTGCTGCTCCAGAGCTAATGTTGCCCAAGCTGGGATGTGAGCTGTTAGGGAAATGATTTCCTATCATTTCCCCTGGCAAGCCATGCAGATGTGCCTTTTAAAGTGTCTTTAGAGCTTTTACAAGACAATTATTTTTTCTACTAGTGATGAACAAATTTATTTCCTTCTCTGATCTATTTTATTCCCACCTTTTATTGCTCTAAAAGTCAGATCCCAAATTAAGAGGCTAATCACAAGAGCGTGTTCTGGGTTTTGCTTTTAAAGAAGTTCACTCTTAGGTGATATGACAGAAGACAGAAGCCCTATTTCAGGAAGGACTTCACAGAATCAGGTAAACTAGGCTGGTCATCCATGATTCAGGGGACGGTCACTTTATTTATTCATGTGTTATAAATTTGATTCATGGAAATTTATTCTCCAGAAAAACAGTCATAGAGTCTCCAGATTTTCACACATTGTGTAGCACTTGTTAGGTGTTCACTGAAGCTCTATGAATCATTCAAAGAATGAATTAAAAGTGAAAAACTTTGAAGCCCACGTACCAAGCTCTCTCTCTCTCTCTCTCTCTCTCTCTCTCTCTCTCTCTCTCTCTCTCTCTCTCTCTCTCTCTGTGTGTGTGTGTGTGTGTGTGTGTGTGTGTGTGTGTGTGTGTGTGTGTGTGTATCATGTATCAGTCAAGGATTGATGCACCTGTTTTTGTATGTTTTGAACAGGATCTCATTAGCACAGAATGGTCTGGAACTAACTGTGTACATGAGAATAACCTTGGATTCCTGATTCTTCTGGCTGATATTCACTTATAAATCCAAGCTGCAATTACAAAATCATTCTGAAAATCCAGAATTAAAGCAGAGTTGGACAATATTAGAAGCATGTCATTCAGCAAATCCTGACTGGTGGCCAGGAGTATCCAGCCTTTCGACATGTTGACATGATGTACCTACAAAGTTCACACCCAAGAACCACATAGTCCATTACGAAAAAACCACTCCAAATCTCATAATGTTTAATAAGGCTACGACTTTGTGTTGGTCTGCACTGATTGCTCTCCTCAGCCTCATGTGTCCTGTGGGTCACAGGTTGGACATGCCTGAACCAACTAATAGGGAGTTTGGCACAACTGCTTTTCTGAAAAAGTTACACGCCTACAGTTACCTTAATTCCCAAAGATTTTTGTTGTGAATTACCCTGGTGTAACCCATTTTCCCCCATCTAGTAATGATATCAGGGTCTTCAACCTTGGCTACATGTTCAAATTATCTTCATTGTCCTTTTTTTATAATCAACAAAATGACTCCAAATCACAATGAAAGATTCAACCCATCTTACCACATTGGTCCTTACATCATTCCCCACAGTTTGAGATAAAGCTCATTATTGAGTCTTTATTATCTATTTTAGTCTATTTATTTATTTTAGGAGATATATTGTGCACCCCAATAAAACTTACCTGGGGATCAGAGGACAGAGCCAACCACTAAATTAGACATAGAGGCCATACAGTGATGGTACACACCCTTAATCCTATCACTTGGGAGGCAGAGATGCATCTGGATCTCTGTGAGTTCAAGGCCACACTTGGAACAGAGTCAGGCAGTGGTAGCACATGCCTTTAATCCCAACACTTGAGATCTCATGACTTTGCTTGGAAAACACGCATGCCTTTAATCCCAGGAAGTGATATGGGTGGGTGGAGAATGATATATAAGGGGCAAGGAGACAGGAAATAAGCAGCAGTTCAACTGAGATCCTCAGGGGTGAGGACTCAGAGGCTTTCAGTCTGAGGATTCGTGGAAACAGGATTGGCTGAGGAGTTGCCAAGGTGAATTTGGCTATGACTTGTTCTGTTTCTCTGATCTTTTAGGTTTTGCCCCAATATCTGGCTCTGGATTTTTGTTGTTGTTGTTGTTAATAATACTATTTAGCAATTTGTGTTACATTATAGTCCCATGAGTCACCCTGTGCTGAAGAGCATAGACCCTACCCTCCCAACCTTTTAAAACTTTGCTTTATGAATCCCAAGCAATACCCACTGGACCTCCTTCTCTACCCCAACTTTTCAATTAATATCCTCTCAAAAGTAATGATCGTTGCTGAGGCTACAGTTTTAAAATATTGATTTGAATTTAAATTCAACAACAAAATTAAAATAAATTAAAAACACAGTTTAATATTTTTGAACGTCTTGATAATTGGCCCACAGGACCACCTAGGACACGTAAGACTGCTAGTAGCCACATGACCATGTTTATGAAACACTTATCTGTTCCTCTGCTAATGTGCATTCTGGCAGAGAGTAGAAAGGATTAAATGGGACTTGTGTGTGTTAAGTTAGTTTCATTTATTTCTTACACTGTTTTTCCTAACTCTTTTGTTGGATTGCAAAGATTGTCAGCTTACTATTCTAACTTCTTCAGCGCTGAAAAAACTGACCTGTAAAGAACAGACCAAGTCTGAAAATGGAAGCTTAAAGACCCAACTTAATGGCCATTGATTAATCAGACACTATTAACAATTATTGCAAAGTGCTGACTGGCTGTGTGCTTTGGAAAGTGAATAATTGATCTTCCAGGCATAACTCAGGCCCACTTGCTCACACATATTGGTATGTTTACATAAAGGAAAAACACAAAATGAGCTGCGTCCTGAATCCTTAGGTATTGCACCTCACTCATTCTCTCATTCCTTTTGGTATTTTGCTCAGCTCAAAGCCTTGATTTCCCAGCATGTCTTCTGCTCCATTCAACAAGGTATGCCATGATTTGAGTGTGACCAACAGGATGTATGAGGGCTGTCTGTTTGGAAGTGAATGAGGAAGATAAGCTTGAGGACTTCTTAGCTTCTCTCTTTACTTTTGCAGGTAAAGTTCAGGAGATGAGGAATGTGAGACGCTCAAGTTTGACAGAGAAGTGAGGCTACTCCTGAACAAGAAGTGTTTACCGTGTTTCAACTCCAGCTGCTTGTGCTTTGCTTGTGCTTTTCTGGGCTTTGAGGTGTTGTGGGATAATCTTTTTGTACCATGTGGAGGTGTGTCTCTGCCAAGGTACCTTCTGATTGATTTAATAAAGAGCTGAATGCTGTGGATATCACTCTGTATCAATAAAGCACTGATTGGCCGGTAGCCAGACAGGAAGTATAGGCGGGACTAACAGAGAAGGGAGGAGAGGGAACAGGAAGGTGAAAGGGGAGAGACTGCCTGGAGCCGCGGCCAGAACAAGGAAGATGTAAAGTACCGGTAAGCCACGAGCCACGTGGCAAAGTAGAGATTAATAGAAATGGGCTAAATATAAGAGTAAGAGCTAGACAATGATAGGCCTGAGCTAATGGCCAAGCAGTTTAAATAATGTAAGCGTCTGTGTGTTTATTTTGTAAGTGGTTTCTGGGACTGGCGGGACTTGGGAGCTGGCGGGACTTGGGAGCTCGAGAGAAATTTTCCAACAACAGCTGAACTGTGGTGGTATTGTGTTCCCCAAAATATTGTGTACCTTAATAAACTTATCTGGGGTCGGAGACAGAACAGCCACAATATGAAACAGAGGTTAGGCAGTGGTAGCATACGCCTTTAATCCTAGCATTCCAGAGACAGAAATCCCTCTGGATCTCTGTGAGTTCAAGGCCACATGGGAAACAGCCAGGCGTGGTGACACACGCCTTTAATCCCAGAAAGCCAGCCTTCAATCCCAGGGAGTGGTGGTAGAAAGCAGAAAGGTATATAAGGCGTGAGGACCAGAAACTAGAAGCATTTGGCCTGGGGAAGCCTTTGGCCTGGAGAAGCATTTGGCCTGGTTAAGCATTCAGGCTTCTAGCAGCAGTTCAGCTGAGACCCATTTTGGATGAGGGCTCAGGGCATCCAGTCTGAGGAAACAAGACCAGCTGAGGATCTGGCAAGGTGAGATAGCTGTGGCTTATTCTGTCTCTCTGACCTTCCAGTGTTCACCCCAATAACTGCCTCAGGTTTGATTTCATTAATAAGACTTTTAAGACTCCTGCTATACTGAACAGCCAATAGTCAGGCAGGAGAGCACAGGCAAGACTTGGGACAGAGATAGGAACTCTGGCAAAGAATGAGAGAGGCAGAAATTCACCAGCAAGAAGTGGAGCAAGTTGGATATGTGGTAGTGAGGAGAGGTAACGAGCCATGTTGCAGAACATAGATTAATATAAACAGGTTAATTTAAGTTATAAGAGCTAGTTGGGAACTAGCCTAAGCTAGAGCCAAGGTTTCATAATTAATAAAAAGTCTCCATTTCATTATTTGGGAGCTGGCGGTCCAAAAGAAAGTCTAACTACAGTGAGGGTAAATGTATGAGGTCAAATCTTACTGCCATAGGAACCTTAGAGGACACAGGACAGCACAGGTTCTGTTCCCAGCTCTCTAGGGACCAAGTAGAAGGGCGTGTGCCAGAAAATGTAAGTCAGTCTTGTCCTTCCCTCACCCTCCATGTTCTCCTAGTCCTCCTCCTCCTCTTCTCTTCTCCTTCCTCCCCGTCATCTTCCTCTTGATTATCTTCTACTTCCTTTACTTCATCTACTTTCTTTTCTTTTTTCTTTTCCTCTTCACATCTTCTTTTCTCTCCTTTTCCTTCCCTTTTCAACCTCATCCCTACACTTGAGCAATCTCTCTGTGTCTTGGTGGGAGGTAGAGAAATCCAAACACCAATTCTACATTTCCCCCATTCTTATAGAGTCCTTCCAACTGCTCACCTGTAATTGGAACTGGAAGCATATCAAGTGGGAAAGGCCAGGATTCCTTCCCAGGCAATGGTGATGACAACAGCTTTGGGGCAGCAGTGACGACAACTTTGAATATGTTCAGTCTGTTAATGAAAATTATAGGAAGTCCTGCAGAGAATCAAGGATGGGAAGCTTCACTCTGGATAGAATACTGCCAGAAGACAAGGTGATTCTGTGAGTAATTGCTCAATGACATTTTATGGAAGGTAGACAGAGAAGGACGGAGCTGTACTGAGTGATGGAACAGCAGTTGCTGTGTGGCAAGGGGAAGAATGCTTGGTGTTGTTCTGTCTATGATGAACCTCTGTGATGTTTTGTCCAAAGTGAGACCAGTGTGAATAGCATGGCTTTGCAGTGATGTCCAGCAGGTTTGCAATGCCACTGAGACCAAGCTGTGCCTGTCAGGCCTGCTCCCTGTGTTTTGTCCTCTTCCACATGACTCAGTGCTGACGGAATCCACAGTGTGAGCTCTGACATGGCTCCTTGGTGCTCTGACCCCACTTGTTGTGTATTGTAATTCTGATTATGTTTTTCCATTCTGGTCTTTCAATGGGTTACTCGATACCCCACAGGTAATTTTTCCCCCCTTAAATCATCCAGAATAAACTAAGGTCTTAGCCTCTCAATAAATGTAATATTTCTTTGACAACAGAAAGTTAAAATGCTATAAACTAGTAAAAGTGGAACACTACAGGCTTGTTGACTTCTGTTTTATTTTTAAAATGCATTTTGTTTTTCTAAAACTCTTAATGGTATGATTTTGGAAAACCACTCATCTTTGTATGAGTGATGACCCTGGGAGCATCCTGAGAACCATTAAGTCTGAGTGGGTGAGTCTTGAATCTCCAAGGATGTCCTGTTACTCCATTGTGACCCTTAAGTAGGTGCTACACCTCAGACAGGAAATAGGTGTCATTTTGAAACGTAGCAGGTTTTCAGTAGGGAACACTTCCAGCTTTCTATGACAAGACAAGTTCATAGCCAGGTCTGGTGGTAACTACCTGGAATCCCTGCATTTGGGAGACTGAGACAGGAGCATTATGTGTTTGAAGCCAGCCTGGGCTGTAGAGCAACTTACCAGATCGGCAGAAACACTATATAAAAAACAAGCAAAACCCACCACCAACGAAGCAGTTCATGCAAAGCCAAAAACAGGGAATATAAACCAGTATTCCACCATGGGTAAACCTAGGTCAGGATGAGATTTGGAATAACTGTCGGGGGAGAAAATAATTCATAGGCCATTGAGTGTGCCTAGAACTGAGAGCAGATCATGTGTGATGTGAAGATAAGGTGTCCAAAGGTCCAGGCTGTGGGCTTCCTGGAAAAGAATAAAGCAAACATAGACAAAAAAGACCTAAAGCTAGAAGAAAGATTCCTTGGAATCAGACAGATGAGTCTCTTATTTATCTGGGAAATGCAAAGGTCCTGAAGGACCAGCTGCAGGAGCTCCCATGGAGGGAAAGTGACTTTTGGGCAGCCTCATTTTACAAATGGGAAAAGAGACTCAGTAGACTGAGTCACATGTTCATCACCCCACAATGACATGGAAGAAACAGTGACTGAATTGGATGAATTAGGGGAACATTTCCTTCATTTGACCTTCAAATCTTGCTTTGAAGAATGGAGACAGATGGGAGCTTGTGGCCCACAGTGAACTGACTGGATACCTCTGGGTATGCGGAGAAAATATGTCTGCCTGGTGTGTGCCAAGTTCATTTGCACCCTGGATCACCAGACCATGGAGTGAGGTCACTGAGTGTGAAGGACACAAAGCTTGGCTCAGGGGTAAAAACCAAATTCTCAGAAACAGAAATGCTTTCCAGTTTTTAAGTTCCATTCACAATGCAGTGAACACACTATAAAATTAGGTTTTCCGTCCGTCATCCAAGGTGAGCTAGCATCAGCCAAGAGACTGAGGCATTCTGACTGAGAATGCTTTCTTTAGAAAGACTCTGAACAAAGAATGACCTCCACTCAGCTTTTCAATCAGCCAAGGATAGAAAGACATGGAAATGCCAGGTTAATGTCCACCTTCCGCCTGTCTTCATTACTTCCTTAAAGTGGTATATACCAGTATGGTATGTCACCAGCAATACTTTTGGCAAACATGCTCACCACTTACACAGGGTTTGCTTATTATGGGAAATGGGTTCTAACTAACTCAAACCATCTTCAAATGGACTCCTGAGGAAGTGGTGTTATTATCCCTGATTTATGGTTGAGGAAACTGGGGTGTAGAGATGCTAAACCCTTCCCATTGTTCACCCAGGTGTCCAGGAGGCTGAACCAGACACCTACACCAAGCATTCTGGCTGCAAAGTACCTGCTCTCAAGTCTCTCTCTCTAAACACTACTTCTCCTTATCTGTGACACCCCAGAAACAAACCCGGAAACTGGGAGGACAATTTTCTGTCTTAATAACCCACTTTGACTCAGCTTCCCCTTCCTGGGCTGGGTACAATACCACGGTGATTATCAAATCCATCTGGGGACCCGGATGCACACTCAGTGTTTACAGAACACTTGGTGAGCCATTAAATAATTAATAAATAATTAAATAAAAAGACACATTCTCAGCTTTGCTCATCGATGATGGCAGTGGATGCTGACTTTTCCTCCTGAATTTTCAGCATTCTGGTTCTGTGATATTTCCATAGCTCCATTTATCTGGTTCATTCATGAAAAAAACAAAAACAAAAACAAAAACAACAATAAAAAAAACCAGCAGCATGAAGTCTTCCACCTACGTTGTCAGCCATTGGTAATGAACTTCCTCAATCAGATGTAACACTCCTTTTATGATTAATTATCTTTATTTAGTACATTTAAGGGGAAAAAGAACCAAATGAAAATATTAAAGTTGGAGGTAACACAAACTAATTTGATAATATTGCCATTACGATCGAGTGAATGGATACATGCCACTTCCCTTGAAATAATTTTTCCGGTCAGAATTTATGTCTTTCCTAAAGGGGGTGTTTTTCTTCATACACTCTGTGTGGATGTAATGGGTAAATGTTAGCTTTGTGTCCTTTTTGGGCCCATTAGGAATTATAGGCCACAAGAATCTACAAACCAAAGGGTGACTAAAATCAGGGCTAAGTATTTGGTGAATCAGAAGAAAATGGCAAATTTCTTGTAAAATATAACATGGGTGCTGAAATTATCATACCATACTTTAGGAGAAGATCGTCACCCCCAAAGGAGTGAGGGGTTCGGCCCCATTGGCTGTCATCTCTAATGACCTGAGCCACCAATCGCTGTCCACCTCAAGGCCCTCCAGTGTTTTTCAGGAAACTCTTTCCTTTGCTGCTCACTGAAGTAACAGCCAAGCCATAAAGACCCCCTGAAAGAATTGGCCCTGGCAGGCGTGGGGATCACTGAGCCCCAAGTGCATGTTGTTTGTGGGGCTTTCTGCAGCCGGACCTGGGATCAGGAGGCCAGCAGAGGAGGCCTGTCTGCAAGTGGAGGGGGATATGTTTGCCCAGGGCCAGTTAAAAAGGAGTGCAGACAGATAAGGTGTGGGGTGGGGTTGCACTCATGGTGACTTTGGAAGGTATCTTCTCTACTCCCAGGAGGAGAACAGTTGCCCAAGCTGGCGTCCTTGCAGTTTAGAAGCCCGGTTGCCCCTTGGCATTAACTTCTCTGCTTCTTTGCAGAGGTAGGCGCAGACTCCAACTGCTGCCCAGATTCCCCCCGAACTCAGGGGCGGGACAGTTTTCCTTGGTAGCGAAGTTGTTTTCCTGTGGAGCCATTTTGGCCCCAGGTGAGGAGTTTTCATTTGGATGTCAGTGGGGCCCTTCTGATGTTTATAAAATGGAGCAAATGTACAGTTGGAACAGTTATTTTAGGTTAAAAAAAAAAACACATCAATTCCTTCACGTAACCAGGCACTGTGTTTGAGACAAATTCTTAAAGACTTCCCA
Organism: Peromyscus melanophrys; assembly: GCA_902168415.1. Taxonomy (NCBI): domain Eukaryota; kingdom Metazoa; phylum Chordata; class Mammalia; order Rodentia; family Cricetidae; genus Peromyscus; species Peromyscus melanophrys. The sequence goes on along the minus strand of CABHPR010149090.1, from coordinate 17,816 downwards.
GTGCACGGAAAACCCCCGCCTTGCTTCACATGGTACTCAAGCTGAGTTTTGATTGTGACATCTCTCTGATTTCTGGAGTGCCCTGAATGGAGGCCCACTGAAAATAACCAAAAGGATGGAATAGAACTTTCTGTTTCACACACAGAGCAGAGGAGGGAGGGACAGGCCTTTTCCAGGCAGAGCTTCAGCTGGCAGCTGAGACTCACTCCCGCAAGGCTTCTCTCCCGAACAGGAGCACCTCTTCAGAAGATTCTCCCTGCACCCGGGCTATGCCTCAGTCGCATTTCAAGGATGCCCTCAGCTCCATTTCTCTCTGCTCACGCGCTTGCTTTCATAGCTACTGTAGTGTCCAGGTGGACAGGCTGCCCAGCATCCCTCCCGGAATCATCCCTACTCCTGTGACAGCTTTCATTCCCAGCTTAACGACTAACGTTATTTCCCAATCTAATCTCCAGTTTTTCTGCACACTTCCTTTCAAGGTTGTTTCAATGTGTTCCTCACCTAAAGGTCTCACTACCTTGAAACTTGGATTTCAGCACAAGGCTGAGGAGCACCCACAGGGATGATTCCCCAAGGGAAGAGTTCATGGAAACCCCCGTCGTTAGAATTCCAAGCTTCTTATGCCCATAAACTCATTTCCTCAACTTAAGTGTCTGTCTTCAGGTAGATAAAAAGAGCAGGTTTTTCCCCCCCTTGTTTCCCAGTCTATTTGTATGTTATCTTCTTTTTTACATTCCATTCCGTTTTCATAAGATCAGTCAATACTGCTCCAGGCAGCACTAAGTGGAGCTGGTGGGGTATATGAAGATGGAGGGGATGTGGAGGAATGGGGGGCAAGTTGGAGTGGACACAATCAATGTATACATATGTGAAATTGTCAAGGAATAAATAAAATGTTTAAAAAAATTTCCACATACTTTTTCCTCCCAGGCTCTAGCACTCAGTTCTTTCTCATGGTACAATGTGGCATTAGGTAATCAAGACAGGTGTTGGATGCATCTGTGTGTCACTCTTTACTTTCTGTCCATTGCCATTTTTCTTCAAAGAGTCTCTTGATGGGATTACTGCCATTTATTGATTACTTAATTCATATTTTATGCTATCGTCCCTGGGTAAATACACAATGCCGCCGCTGTTCAAGTCCCGTGTGTGAAGTGTGCAGCGCTTGCTCATAACCTGTGCGTCCTCTCGTTGACACCCATGGCCTCGCTCAATCACTAATAATACAGGATGCAACTGTACCGGTCCTTTTGGTTAACCTGACATAAGCTAGAACCATCTGGGAAAAGGGAACCTTAATTGAGGGATTGCCTCCATCAGATGGAGGCAAGTCCATGTAGCATTTTCCTAGCGTTTGCTGTGGGAGGGTCCAGGGATTGGTGATACCATCCCTGGGGAGGGGGGTGCTGGGTTGTATAAGGCTCAGCAAGCCATGAGGAGCAAGCCAGAAAGCAGAGTTCCTCCATGGTTTCTGCTTGAGTTCCTGCCTCCAGGTTCCTGCCTCTTCTCTCAGGGATGGATGGTAACTTGTCAGGTAAAATAAACCCTTTCTTCCACAGGTTGCTTTTGGTCCCCGCGGCTGTCACTGCAACAGGAAGCACACTAGGGCAGTGACATAAACAGTCAATGCTGTGCTGTTTAGGGAGAAAGATTGTGTGTGTTATAACTTTTTTTACTGAATAATTTTGAATGGATGTTGGTTGCATCTCTGAATAGGGACTGCATCAGATGCAGTTGGTCAGTAATGTTCACCAGTTTCTCTACTCCTTCTGACAGCCCCACAACACATGTGTTAGTATTCCTATTCTCTGAGTAAGGGAAAAATCCAGCTACTTCCCCAGGAGTCAGGGCTGACATGTCCTGAAGTGGGGATCCCGACTGGATCTGCCTACCTTCAGTCTTTGCTCTTCACTGCTCTCTCAGTGAGTCAAACACAGGGAGGGTCGCCTGATTTGCAGCCATTTTACATCATTAAACACTTACATTCCAGAATCATATACAGGTTCATCCAAGTTTCAGATAATTCTGAGGTAGATTGAAGGAAAACACAAATTTTGTATCTGTGTGCATATGTGTAAGTCTCTCTCTCTCTCTCTCTCTCTCTCTCTCTCTCTCTCTCTCTCTCTCTCTCTCTCTCTCTGTGTGTGTGTGTGTGTGTGTGTGTGTTTACACAGTTAAGTCCTACCTTGACCTGCCAATAATAACAATGGGAATATTCCCAAGGGAAATAAAATATTCTTTACTCTCCCTGGATCAGTAAGGATAAGCCAGATTTTACTGCAGTAACAACCCCCCCCCCCCAATCCCAGGGACAGACTGCAACAAAGATGTTTCTCTTCCTAGGCTATGTATTTGTAATGGCCCCTCTAGGACCTCTGCTCCATAATAATTATGGAAATATTCTCATGAATTGGTTTTCAAGGCACTCATGGGAACCCCATGAGGTGTGTAATGATGTCCTGACCCTTGCTGGATGGTTCGTATTTGAACCCTGTATGTAACTTGTATAATCTTACCTATGCCTAAGTTCTTTGCTGTTCTTCAGTTGTTTGGAGTTCTCTGGTCCAGTGAACTAAAGGAACTCTGTGTGGACTCTTCTACATGTGACTCTTCCAAATGTTAGTGTGTTTGGAGCAGACACAGAGCTCGGTTGTTGGTGCTTCTCTTCCCTCCCTCTTGAACAGAGTGCCATGAACAGGTTGACACATAAACAGTATAGATGCATGTATGTATACAGACACAGCTATCTGACAAAGTCAAGGACATATAGGTGACTGGCATGCTCAAAGAATACCTCACTGAGATGGATATTTGATTATTACTTGAAATGTTTATAACTATTTGTTATTATCATCTCTTCCTATGTTTCTATTTCTCTATGAGGTAGAACTTCCTTTGCTGAATATAATTTTTTAAAATTTGTTATTTTAAATATTTTAATATTTAATTTAAAATGTATATTTTAAAATTCATTAATGTATTAATGAATGGTGAAACAAGGACAAAAATGATGCTGTCACAGGTAAGGGTGGTCCAGGACCATGTGGTGCACTCACAGGTAAGGGTGGTCCAGGACCATGTGGTGCACTCACAGGTAAGGGTGGTCCAGGACCATGTGATGCACTCACAGGTAAGGGTGGTCCAGGACCATGTGGTGCACTCACAGGTAAGGGTGGTCCGTGTTGGAACCTTATTCGGTTTTGAATTATGTGCTGCATACTGAATGCCTCCAGGGACTTGGGCCTCACTGGGGTAAGTGAAGGAATGAAGAAAAGACAGATACAAGGGCACACAGACAGAAGGCCATGATGGTGGATTGGATCTCTGAGGAAGAAACTGCAGTATCCTGGAAACTCAGCATGTTTATTACATAGAGTTGAACAGGTTATTGCATACAGCTGAAATGAAAAAAAGGCAGCAGGGTTTTTTCATACAGATAAACACAGAGGCAAAGTTCTGTCTGTGATTTGCAGCTGGACTGAGGAGGCAGGTTTAGCTAATCTCAGTGGGAACGGTCTCTGTCGGGGAGCAGCCTCCAGGCCACATGTGTCTCAGAGTGAGAGGCCTGTGGTGGTCCCTTTCTGAGCACACTGTCAGCACCTGCACTCGGACCCCTGAGAAGACTTTGCCGTCTCTCTGAGCCTCATTCTGGGAGACTCACCATTTCTGCATTATCCTGAGACTATGGGATTCTTGATATGGTCATGCCCGTGTCAACAGCATACATTCACTCAGGACTTCCTTTACTCCCTACAGTTAAGCACACACCCTTTCTTACAGTAATGCACTTGGCGCCTAGATCCTACACCTTCATGTACTATGAACACATAGTACTTTCCATATACTACTCCTAGCAACCTCAGAACTTCCTTGACACCCATCCTTCACCCCCTGCATCAGGCTACACATACTCCCATCTCTGAACTATGGTACAAATTTCTCTGCCCTTGATAACAATAAAATTTAGACAGTTTTTATATAATTTGTATTCAGGTATACACAATAGAAGGGCTTATCCAGCCACTGGCTGGGGTTACATGCACAGCAAGGCAAAAACTGTGTCTTCTAGTCACCTTTTAGGGAGAATCTCCTATTTACTATCTCATGCCTACAAGTAATTGGCTGTGCATATGTTTACAATCACATGCATTATGGGAAGGAGCGTGCAAAATAGAGAACCCCTCAGACCACACCCCATAGTAACAGCCTGCCTTCCCTTGGAGAGAATAAAGAGGCTCTAGGTTCTAGGCTGTATCCTGGGGCCCTGAGAACACTTACTTCTGTGACCACGATTATTCCTGACAGTGCATTCTTTACTCTGTACTATTGCTTTGTTCAGAGTGAATAAGTGTCTTGATTCTTTTGCAGTTCTGTGTGAGCTCTTATTTTTAATTCTTTGGGTAACAGACCAAATGCTTGAAAACACCTGGCCCAGACCAGCCGTCACAAACTTTGTCTAGGAGCAAGTTCTGGCTCATTTTCTACAACAGGAAGATAAATGACTAATGTCATTTACCATTAAAAAAAATGTATCACACTATTAGACTGATGTAGTTCATTTGGCTGCCTTGCAATACATGTATACATTTTTTATGTATAATTTCCTTATACTTAATTGACTAGGCACTTCATAATCCAAATGGAAGTCTGAGATTGAACAATTGGGTGGTATTAATTCATGCTTAATCAATTTGCATGAGTTTGGGCCTTTTGCCAGAAAATACATGATATAATTTAATCAAAAGCAATTTAAGTCCTTTATATGTTTTATTGTCCAACTTTATACATGTAGAATTTGTGTCCAGGCATGGAGGTATGGCTGTAAGAACACAAGTTAAGTGTGTTTCAATTTCTCTATGATCATAAAGTATCCTCCAATACAGTGTAAACTATGTGGTGTGCGCATGTGTTTGTGTGTGTGGGAACATGTGTTTTGATTGAGAAGTACCTGACAAAAGACACAAGAAGGCTATCCAAGGAGCATAGCCTTTTTTGTGATGATCCTTGGAAATGGTATCTGAATTGAGACTGGGGGATGGTGGTCAAAGGAGACAGGACTCTGTGGGGTGTGTTTCTTCGTATATTGTTATCTGCATCTGTCAGGGGAACTCTGTTACAGAGGAGCTTTCCAGCCCTTTATATCAGCATGTCCTCGTAGCAATCACAGCAGAAACCTGTTGATTCTGCATGGCCAAGGGCTGCTGGCTGGCGCCACAGGCTTCAGGGTGACCTAACTCTAGACAGAATTGTTTCCAATGTCCACCTAAGGAGGCCCTCAGCAAAGCAAACATTGATTTTGGAGAAATACACTTTTTTTCTCTATTTGATTGCTGCCAGGAGCCTCTAAATAGGATCCCTATTTTTCTTTCCTGTTAATATTAACCCATTTAGAGGCCCAGTCAGTTCAAGCCAGTCAGACTCGTTGGATGTTACAGAAGTCATTGCCTCCCCGTCAAAAGCAGTTCCCAGGAAGGACTCAGTAAGTGACTGAACATGAACTCCATCCTTGGAGGGAGCTCTCAGTGCCTGGGTGGCCTCTAGTTTACTGCTGGTTCACTGGGCTCCTCCTGCCTCAATGGACCAGCTCCCAGGACTATAAATCATATAGATGTGAACTCCATCCTGAAGTAACTAGTTTGCTTTATTTATTTGGAAAATGTCAGTAACTGCTCTTTCAGTGGCTGGGCTGTTGAACCCGCCATCACTGAGGCAGTCTCAGGAATGTTTAGTCTTAACACTGTGTGGTTTCTTTTAGTGGCTCCTGAACTACATTTGGAAGAGAGACATGCTGGTACCAAAGTGTGGTGGATTCACTTCCAGGTAACCAGGGGTGCCTCAGAATGCCTTTGGTTCTGAGGCAGAGTGGGTGGCAGTGTGAAGTGGAACCTCTCCCTAAACAAACCAGACCCACACAGCCATAAACAAGAACACACCCACACACACCTTGATGTTCTGGGGTGGAATCCGCAGAAACTAGTCCAGTTTCAAATGGAATTTTAGCCAGGGTAATTTTTAATCTTTTTAATGTAGATGTGGTCATTCATGTAAATCTCTCTTCTGAAACACACATATTCCATTTCCTCCTGGTATGTTACATGTCTTAAAAAGTGTATTTGAATAAAAGAAAACGAATACTTAAAAATGAATAAAATCATTCATCAGTAGCAATGATGTGAGTTTGTGCTTGGGACTCCTAAGCCAAAATATCAGAAAGGACCACATTCTTCTTTGTAATTTACCAAGCAGCCTTCTACTGGAGAGCTGGTAGGATGGGGGAGGCTGGGGGAGGCAGGGGCTTCACTGCGTTAGGAAATAGCAGCGTCACAATTTCTTCCTGAAGTTAGTAGACAAGGGCATTTTTACAGCCTTTCTTTAAGGTAGTGAAAATTTCACTCCATTTTTTAAATGGCAGGTTGGCATAACATAAGCAGGAAAATGTAGTTTCTTTTTAACTTCATGTGGATGAAGAGCAGTGCATTCTGCGTCTGGGGCCTTGGAGTTTTCCATGTACTAAATTACACCAGAAATAAAGCCAGACCAAACCAAACACATCATTCAAGGACTCTGGGGTCCACTGTGCTGGAGAGGGCGGCTTTTCCAAGAGCTTTGCAGACCATCTTCTCATTAGCTGTCATGGTCAAGGGGAAACTCTGGAATGACAGCATCCCTGTTGATGCCTTTCTCCTCACACTCGCTCCTCAGTGCTTGTACCAGCCTGCAGGATTTGATATTGTCAATAGAGTATACGATCATCTTTATATGCTTGTTGGGATCTCTTGTAAAATACACATTGCTGTCCAAAGGCCATCCTGGAAACCAAGAGGAACAGAGGGTGGCCGCGGAGTTGATCAAGTGCTCCTGAGTACTGTGCTGGGACAATGGATTGTTCCTGATACTAATTGTTTGAATGAACAGGGTAGACAAGGTTTAGAGAAAAGGAGACTTTCAGTAAAGAACTAAGAGCTGCCAAGGGCCAAAGCAGGAAGTGTAGGTCAGACAGTGGCTTCTATTCTGGTTAAGTCATTTTGCTTCCTGTCTGACCCAGGAAGGGCTGCATTGCATCCAGGATAGCTATGAATGATGGCCAACACAAACTTGTAACTTATTTCAACCATTAGGAGATACACGTTTATTTTTTACTTTTTTTGTTTTGTTTTGTAATTTGATTGCATTGTTCCATGTGAAAATTGCTCTTTATGGGACATGGCAGAGAAAAGCCAAAATGATTGGTACCGTTGGTGTCTCTGAGGGCAGCACACCGCTGCTGAGGTGGTTCTGAGAAGCAGTGTTCTTTTGGCTTTTCTGGTGCTTGTCTTTGGTTTTATCATGCGGCTCAGCTTCCCAAATCTTCCAAGTGTTAAGTGGATCCTTAGTGAATTCCACAGAAGGGGGAACAGGTCTTGGAAGATAAGACAAAAAAAGATTCTGGTCTGGTAAGGACAGCAATCTGTCTGATGGTGAACACATGCCTTTCCCTTAACTCTTTTTGAATGACGTTTTCACAGGGAACAGAATTCTAGGTTTTCTATCCTCTTCCTTTTTTACATTCTTCTTTCAAACCTAAATACTTAACTCCACTGTCTTCCTGATAGTGAGGTTTGTGAGGAGAAGCTGGGTTTGCTACCTTTGCTTTTGCCTCTTTCAGGACTTTCTTAGTCTTTGAAATTTGGTTCTAATGTTCTAGGTGTAGAAGTTTTTTAACATCTGTCCTGCTTTATCTTTTCTCTGAGATTCCCACGTCTGTGAGACACTGTCTAATATATATGTGAGCATTTTCCCAATCATGATTATTGAAATGTTTCTCTTATCCCCCTCCCTTCTCATTTATATAGGCGTTACACTTTCTGTAGTCAACACTTCCTAGAGATTCTGCTTTTTTCCCTCTTCTCTTTGTGCTATGTTTTAAGTGTCTACTGAGGTACACCAAAGCTTAGAGATTCTCTCCTCAGCTATTTGCAGGCTGCTAATATGCCCACCAAAGGCATTCTTCATTTCCGCTATGGTATTCTTAAGTACTAACTTTTTCAGATTAGTTCAGTCTTAGAATTTTCATCTTGGTGCTTAAATTTCCCATGGATTAACCTGTAAGAGCCCTTGAAAGTCAGTTACTTAAAACCCTAGGTCTAATGCCATCACTGTTGACGTATTTGTGTCTGGCTCTCCTGTTACTTTGTTTCTGGCTTATAGGTGTGTGTGTGTGCACATGTGTGTGTTCCTCTGTGTGTGTGTGTGTGTGTGTGTGTGTGCGTGTGTGTGTATGTGTGTGCACATGTGTGTGTTCCTCTGTGTGAGTGTGTGTGTGTGTGCACATGTGTGTGTTCCTCTGTGTGTGTGTGCGTGTGTGTGCATGTGCGTGTGTGTGTGCGTGTGTGTGTTCCTCTGTGTGTGTGTGTGTGTGTGTGTGTGTGCACACACACGCATACAAATAATTTAATAGCTAATATGACGGGCTTGCTAACAGCTGCTATAAACCACATTTTAGTGATGTGGTGGTCCGATGGTAGAAAAGGAGACTCTCTAGGATTTTGTCTGTGTCTTTTCATATCCTGTACCTCTGGACTATGAGCTTCCAAAGAGCATTCTATCCCCTGACCCGAGGCCCATAAGTGGGCCAGGAAGGCCAGGGTCATCTGTGGTTAAAGTCTCCTTTCTCTGGATCAGATGTGGACTGATACAGCTGCAGCAAGAGAGGCTGCTGTTGGAAGCCGTCTGCTGCGCTGACTTTGTTAAGAGGGGACACTCTGTGGCATGTAGAGATTTTTCCTCTTAACCTCATCCTGATGGGGAAAAATAGGGGAATTTCCCCTACTGTTCACTGTGAGAGTTTGGCAGATATCTCAGAAGAAAAATTCACAGCCAGGTATGGTAGTATGAACCACTAATTCTAGCATTCAAGGAGGTGGAGGCAGGAGGATTAGAAATTCAAGTTCATCCTTGACTACTACATAGCAACTTTGAGACATACCCGGACTACAGTAGACTCTCTCTCAAAAAAACTTGGCAAGCATGTGAGCCCTTCATGACTGATCCCCATAAATTTTTTGACCCTGTACTAAACCTCCACAAGCTTGTCCATGAGAGCTCTGGCTCTCTGCCCAGCATTGGTACACGGAGGCTTGTGCACAGGCTGGTTGTGACATTCTCTTCTCTTCTCTCTCTCACTCTAGGGAACAGCAGTGTGTCTTTTACTCTCACTTCTCTTATAGAACTTTTAGTTTCTTTGTGTTTTCCCTGGTGTTAAGGTAACTTTCAAGCTGAAACCTGAAATCAGAAGCCATGGGCGCCTCCTTCTATCCACAGTGCTCATTGTCCTGGTTTGGGGCATTCTCCTTTTGAGGAGTGATTGTTTGTCTGAAATTATTTCCCAAATCCTGAGGTATGGTTGATGAATCATTACAGAGAAGTCAAAACAACAACAACAGCAAACCACATGAACTCTACTGAAGAAAATACCAAAGGAGGGAAAGATTTAATTCAATTAGACAAATGGAGGACAAGCGCTTTCTTCAAGCCACGTGGGACACTTTGAGCTTTTTGTCTTTTGATTGGACTCTAATTTACACAGGAGAACAGCTAGTTAGATACATCAGAACACATCACTTCTAATTCACGCCCCTTCACCATGTCACTGTTCTGCACTACAGTATGACGAACTGTTTAGATGCTTATGACTGTGAGTGGTCAATCAGAAATCGCGGCAGTCACCTCTGTGTGCTGAGATGACTCTGCCCTTCACATGATGTTCAGATGCAGCATTATTTAGACACAGAGAAAATATGGAGAATATTGAAATGACATACATGCATCTATCTCCCAGATTTACCCAATTTCATCACTGACATACCTGATTCAGTTACTTTAAAGGAAACAACCACCAGCCAGCTGCCCAAGGAGCAACATGTCAGCAAACTGGTAACGCCACAGCCATATGACAAAATATAGATTAATAGAAATGGGTTAATTTAAGATGTAAGAGCTAGCTAGTAATAAGCCTGAGCCATCAGCCAAACATTTATAATTAATATAAGTCTCTGAGTGGTTATTCAGGAACAGGTGGGCTGGAGACATTCATCCATTTACAACCTGTGTCTGGTTCCTTTGGGAGAAGGTGACTTAATATCTTTAATTGTGTTCTTTTTATGTTTCTTGTTTTTTTCTTTATTAGGTATAATTTTTTTTTTTACTTGGGTCACTTAAGGAACCATCCATTCCATCTACATTTTGACATAGATTCTCATGAGTTTTGAAATTTGTTTTCTTTTAGATTTTTTAATCTGAATGAACTTTTATATTCATATTTTTAGAGAAGGACATGGAGGCCCAGGATATACAGCACCAAGTGCAACTGCCCTCATTATCTAGGAAGTAAATACCTTTTTGAAAATTTATTATTATTATTATTATTATTATTATTATTATTATTATTATTATTGTGTGTGTGTGCACAAGCACACTGGTGTGCCTGTGGAGGTCAGAGGACAACTGTATGTGAAGGCACTTGTTTCTTTCCACCTTTACCTGGGTTCTGGGATTGAATTCAGGCCTCAGACTTCACAGCCAGTGCCTCTACCTGTTGAGCCAACACTCAACAGCCTGAAGAGGAAAATTCCTTAAGTGCTGTTTTCTGGCAACATCAGGGCAGGATCATCATTTCATCTTAAAATTCTAACTTGGATCTCCTCCAGGTTCCTATGTGAAAAATAGCATCATTTATTGTGAGTGCCACACGTGATGAGGAATATAGATGCTGAGTTCCTTGTGACTGTTGGGAACTCCTCAAACACCATCCGACGGCATGGGTAGTAGGCTAGTGACCATGAGCCAGACAGGCCCTTGAATAGCATTGTGGGATATAAAAGCATCTTTGGAGTGTGTTTGGAATATAAGCCTTCAAGGGGAAGGTAAGGCTGGGGAGTGCTGGGCTCCTTTCCTCTTCTGAAGATCTACCTTCCCACAGGCTAGGGCTTATGCTCATTTGCTTCCAGAAGGAAAGCATGGGAGGCCCCTGGACATTGGATGGGTGTTCTTCAAAGGTCCATGCACTAAAGGCTGTTGTCTGCTGGTGGTTCTATTGGAAGGCGTTGAGACCTTAAAGAGTGGGGCTAGTTGGAATAGGTTAGGTCACTGGGGTATGCTCCTGCAGTCTATATGGTGCTCTGGACACTGGGTCTCTGTCTTTGCCTCACGGCCACCATAGGTTGACTAGATTCTCCTCTGCATTCTCCTACTGTGCAGTGCTGCATGGGAATGGGCCCCAAAGTGGTGGGCCAGCTGGCCACAGACTGAGAACCCCCAGCTGGGAGAAAATAAGCATTCAATTTTCAGTTGGTCATTTCTAGTATTTTCTTATAGTGGTGGGAAATCAATTATCTTAATATTATCTTTCTGCCAGGTGACCGAGCTTCAGTTTGGATAATCATATTATTGTTGAATGGAAAGTACATCAAATTTCTCTTTCATCTGTTTTCTCTTATAACTTTATCTACCAATCTGCTTTTATCATAAACTAATTTGCATATGTGCATGGATATTGACCTTGATTTTCATTTTATTCAATTAAATTTTCTTAATCACAAACTTGTACTAGTTTGAATAGCTTTAAATTTTATTTTATTTTTTTTATTTAAAATTTGTTTTATTTTAAGACAGGGTCTTGCTAAAATTTTTTATTTCATGAGTACTTTGTCTCATTACTACCCCTTTCTCCCACCTTCAACTCTTCATATGCCCCCCCCCCCCGAACTCCCTCTCAAATTCATGACTTCTTTAATTATGGTCGTTAATATATGTATGCACACGTAACTATATCTGTCTGTCTGTAAAACCCAGAGTCCATTTAGTGTTGTGTGTGTGTGCACATGTGAGTACGTGTGTGTGTGTGTGTGTGTGTGTGTGTGTGTTTGTGTGTGTGTGTGTGTGTGTTTAGGGCTGGACAAACATTCCCAGAGTTTTCTCACTCACATCTCAGGACAGTGTGGATTAGGTGGAGTCTCTTCTGATTCACAGAGTCATTGTGGGAACTCTAAGGAAAGCTCTACCATCAGCCATGGGAGACTCTAGGTCTTGTCATTTGATGGGTGTGATGTTAGTGTCAATTATCAACTTGATGAGATCTAGATCTCCTAGGAGGCAAGCCTTCAGGCACTCCTGTGAGGGATCATGTAGGTTAGGTTAACCTCTGGGTGCATTTGTGAGGGACCATCTAGGTTAGGTTAACCTCTGGGTGCATTTGTGAGGGACCATCTAGGTTAGGTTATCCTTTGGGCACCTTTGTGAGGGATCATGTAGGTTACATTATCCTCTGGGCACCTTTGTGAGGGAACATGTAGGTTAGGTTAACCTCTGGGCACCTTTGTGAGGGAACATGTAGGTTAGGTTATCCTCTGGGCACCTTTGTGAGGGAACATGTAGGTTAGGTTATCCTCTGGGCACCTTTGTGAGGGAACATGTAGGTTAGGTTAACCTCTGGGTGCATATGTGAGGGACCATCTAGGTTAGGTTTACCTCTGGGTGCATATGTGAGGGAACATGTAGGTTAGGTTAACCTCTGGGTACCTTTGTGAGGGAACATCTAGGTTAGGTTAACCTCTGGGTGCATATGTGAGGGGCCATCTAGGTTGGGTTAACCTCTGGGTGCATTTGTGAGGGAACATGTAGGTTAGGTTATCCTCTGGGCACCTTTGTGAGGGACCATCTAGGTTAGGTTAGTTTGTGTGTATGCCTGTGGGACACTATGCTGATTAGCCTAGCTAAATGTGAATCTAGGAATAAAATTATTCTGGTGAAATCATAAAAATCATCTCTCCCATTACTTACATAAAGTCCAAAATAATCTGCCAAAATGCTATTAAAGACAGTGAGAGTTTAGTCATTGGAATCAGGTTAGCTCAGCAATGATATCATCATCTTACACATTAGTAATGACCAATATAAATATGACAGATAATTTTCTTCTTGCTTTATTTATATTGTCTAGATTGTGACAATTTTAGACTTTGTGTTTTTAGTCTTTTGTCCTTTTATTTCAAACTTAAATACTAAAATATTCCATGATATAGAATTGAACAAGACTTTTGTTTGTTACAATAAAATGCTATAATAAAATAAATTGCATATAAAAAAAACCTTGGGATGCCACTGGTATGCATCTGGATGCTTATCTTGATGGAACCTCTCTATACTGACAGATATGGTTCTGAGATCATTCCCTGATAGCAGGATGCTGTGAGTGGCTCTCAGTGTTGCTTCCAGAGACAATTTTTTTTAATTGTGCAAGTGAAGTCCTATTTATTCCAAAAGGTTTCTTTTGTAGTTTTAAATATTTACAGGTGATAAAGATCTTTAAGTTAAACTTGGGCTGCTTAATTGAATGCTTCCATCTGGGTCCTCTCTCTGTTCTCTTGCCCACACCTTTCTCTGTTGCCGAACCTTCCTGCAGAGAATATGAGCCTTGCTAGTTCCTAGTATTAGTAGCAGAAACAGTGGCATCTGCACTCAGGAAAATCAGAGTTCAGGTGCTACCATCACCATTTGGTATTTATTCTACTAGATATCTACACTTTCCTGCCTTGATTCTATTATCATTATTATTATCATCATTATTATTAATTTTATGTCAGGATACAAACTAATGTTTCATTATGACATTTTTTTTTATTGGTGACTGGAGGGCCAGCCTCCAGTCAGCACCAGAATATTAAAAAAAAAAATCCATGAATGCGACAAGGGCTAGACCTTTTCTATCTGAGGGGAAAACAAGGATACACACACACTTTCTGATTGTAACTTCCTCTTTACTTCATCTTAAAAAAATCCTTTCTGAAAATCTCTCTTGCTCTCTCTCCTGCCTAGCTCCTCATCCTCCCTCCTCAGCTCCTTCTGCACACCCACACATACTCACACACACTGACTCACTCACTGCACAGCTCTTTACAGTTCCTTCACATTATTCCTCTCACAGCCAAACTCTATACAAATATGAGTTACATTTTCAGGGTCACAAAGCATTTCTTGAGTAAACAATCAGAGACAGAGTCAAACTGATACAGGTAAGAAATCACACCGTTTCTCTCAGGCTAGGAAGGTCACATTGACCGACCAGTAACACTTGGCCATGCACGTAGCTCTTTCCCAGACAGAAAGTGGCATTGAAATCCAGGACTTAACAATAACAGTTAGTTGGCTGAACCTTGAATGGTAGGGGTATGTGCAGAAAGAAAATTGCTGCAGAGGGTTATGTCTACCAAGGTGGCTTCATGTCTGACCTTGATTTAGCAATAAACACCTGGGAATTTGTCTTTGTGTATTCTCTGTAGAGGCAGCTAGTCTGTTTTAAATTTGTTCTGAAGTCTAAAATTATCTGTCTTTGTGACTGAGAATACTGTTACTTTCCTGAGTCAGTTATGAACAATATTCTAATATTCTTTTTATTTATCAGAATTACATAGCTTAAGCAGAAGTCATCTTCCTGACTATCCACAGCTATATGTGTGCCCAAAGATGGAATATTTTCATGAAATAAAAACACAAGCAGTGAGAAGACATCCGTAGCAGTTCCTGTGACAGCTTCTTCACTGACTTCCCCAAGTCACTCACATCTGTTTCCCCACTGCTTGCTCTGTCGTGAGGACTTTCCGGGTCTACAGAACTGGTTCTGGTTGTGCTGCGTGTTTAGCACCTACACTGCATGTGGATGTGTGCAGGGCCTCCCACCCCCCTCTTTCAGCACCAGACACCTCCAGGACTCAACCCCGTTCGATACCATCATCTATCATCTCTCCACTCATCCCAGATGGCTTCCACACTTAGCTCTGGTTCAAAAACTTAATCAATTTTAATTTCTTAGCAATTTCAGGTTTGCAGAAAAATTACTGAAAACTGTAGTTCCCGTTTGTATTCTTGCCCCATTCACATGCACAAGTGTCCCTTCTCACACTCCTCCTATCTTTCTGCAAGGTCCTGTGTTCATTATAATTCACAAGCCACTGTTGATCATCATCATTAACTAATAGTTCACGTGAGGAGTCATTCTTTGCTTGGGTTTTAACAAACAGCATATAAAATTGTCCATCACCCTAAATTCCCTGTGCTCCACTTTTTCTCCACCTGCATTCCTGAAAATAACTGGTCTCTAATTTACTTTCTGTAGTTTTATCTTTTCTAGAACATTATACAGTTGAAAGGGTATGGTCTGCAATCTTCTCAGCTGTGAAAGTAAGCCCCCTTTTATGATGGAGGCCATGGGTTGACTCTGAGCTGGAAACTTTAGGAGTTGCGGCTTCATGGGGGACTTTAGGATCACTGAGGGTGACCTGAACAAGATTTGGGAAACTTGATCCTGTCTTCCTCCTCTTTCTTTCACTTTCTGGTGAACACTTTTGCCAGGCTACAGGCTTTCCTCATCCTATGATGCCCTGATACAGGCTCAACAGTAACAGGATGAAGGAACTGTGAAACCTTGAACACTGAATCAAACCAAACCTTTCCTTTTGTTTTATTCTTTTTGTTTGTTTGTTTCTGTTTTTTTGAAGCAAGTCTTTCTAAGTAGTCCTGGCTGACATATAACTCAAGATATAAACCAGACTGGCCTCCATCTGGTGGCAACCCTGCCTTACGTCCTGAGCGCTAGGCCTGTAATGTGAGAACCACACCAGCCTGCTTTCTTCTGTTGTAAGCCTCTGGTGCGTACCATTGTGACAGAGTCTGCCTGTCAGGAGATGTATGTGTCTTCTTTATCAGTTTCCAAGGATCTTGACAGCAAGAACAGGGGGTTATTTTGCTCATTCATATCCTCAGTCTAGGCCTTGACCTGCTCTTACTGTTTGCAACTTGGCAAACTCTGGCAACTTAGAACTCTGACACCCTTGAAGCAAAACCTGGAGAGGGGATGGTTTCCCCGACCCTTTGGATTTTTCTAAACACTCAATTTCATGGACTTTTCTTTAAAGGAATTGTATAAGACTTCAATTACAAACAAGTAGTAAGACCAGAAAGAGATTAAAAATAAGAATTAAATATGCAGCTATGTAAAGAAATCATATCATGCTTTCTAGGACAGAACATATAGATTTTGTTTATAAAATGCTTTCGTTTTCGGAAAATTATATTTTAGGATTGCTGAGGTAGGGAACAGACCCATGTTTTCCCTTTAAATAGCATTCTTATACATATCCTTAGTCAAGGGCTAGCATTTCCACTTGAATCTTAAATTTCAATTATTTTATATGGTTTTTTAATAAGTGGACTGTGTGTGTATGTGTGTGTGTGTGTGTGTGTGTGCCGCTGGAGATTAGACCCAGAGTGGTGTGCACACTAGGCAAATGCACTACTACGGAGTGTAGCTTGAATTTTCCTGCCTGGCCCACGGTCAGGACAAATCTCTTTCACCTGCCAGTCCCACAGCCGCTCAGACCCAACCAAGTAAACACAGAGACTTATATTGTTTACAAAGTGTATGGCCGTGGCAGGCTTCTTGCTAACTGTCCTTATATCTTAAATTAATCCATTTCTATAAATCTATACCTTGCCACATGGCTCGTGGCTTACCGGCATCTTTACATGCTGCTTGTCATGGCGGTGGCTGGCAGGTAGTGACTCCTTCTGCCTTCCTGCTCTTTTAATTTTCTCTGTTAGTCCCGCCTATACTTCCTGCCTAGCCACTGGCCAATCAGTGTTTTATTAGCAACACATTTGCCATACAGAACATCCCACAGCAGCGGAGTTATGTCCTCAGTAGTTATTTTAGAGAAAGGCTCTTGGTATGTAACTCGCACTGGTTTTGAACTTAGTATTCATCCCAGGCTGGCCTTCAGCCTAAGATCCTCCTTGGGCTTACCAGAGTGCCCCACCACACCCAGCCCGGATAGCATCTGAAGACCATCTGAAAAGTGCACTCCACAGAACAACTCAAGACCATTTCTCATGGGCACCATGAGCAAAGAATGAATACATATTCTCTTAACGGAGTAAGATTGCTCAGGCCACAAATGTGGTTTCCTAAATCTATATATGAGACTCTGAAAAATCAATCACAGCAAAACAAAGTTAGACAGTCAAAAAACCAAACATCTAGTGTCAGAGTATGAGCCCTGCCTGCACATGTGCCCAGATCATTCGCCCAGAGCATCCACTCTGCCTCTCTTCTAGCCAGTACCATTGGAAGTCCAGCTGCGCTCAACTCTGGGAGCCCTGCTTTAACATGACAGGGCACAAAGAAATGGCGGAAGAGATGGAGGCTCCAGGAAGCAGGATTGGTTTCCTCAGAGGCAAGCTCAGCAGTCGCTTGCAGACAACAGTGGACAGGCTACTGAAACAAGAAACCGTGTCAAGTAGAGGAAGACAGGGTCCTGTTAGAGACTTAAGTGAGTTTCCAGGACAGAGCTGGAGAGGAATTCCACATAGGACATGGGTATGATGCCCACAGCAACCAACTTGAGTAGAATTAGGACAGAAGGACCCAAGTGGAGTTCTCTAAACAAAACAAACCAATGGACTAAAAGGTGTGGAGATGAATGTCCTCCTAAGCACTTGTTTACATCAAGAAGAGTTCATAGTTCTCTCAAGATTTGTATGAGTCAGCAATGAAGTGACAGTTAGACTCATTCATGGAAAATACAATTGCTATGGGTGTTTAGGAATAATTACGGGCTTAGACTAGAGTAGAAGAGAGGCTAGATGGGAAGTCTAGAGGAGCAGAGGAGAATCAGAGCTGTGTCAACTAGACCTCACCACTTATGCAGGGAACTGGAGACGCCCAGGAAGCCCCAGTGAGGTGGGATGTTCTCAGAAAGCCCCAGGAAGCTCTCCCTCTGCGTTGG
>CABHPR010149089.1:20560-48959 GCA_902168415.1 Peromyscus melanophrys | reverse complement strand
TTTGTTTGTTTGTTTGTTTGTTTGTTTGTTTGTTTTCATGGTTGATTTTGTTTGGTTAGGGATATTTTTGTAAGTATTAGTTTTGGTATTTTGGAGACAGAGTCCCACTATGTAGCCTAGGCTGCCTCCAATGCTGGGGCAGCTCCACCTTCCTTTCTTAGCCTCCTGTGCTAAAATTACAAGCCTGTTCCACCGACAGGGTCCTGAGTAGGAGGTACTGGGGATCAGAGATAAAGATGAAACAAGTGGTTTTGGGAGCTCTTGAAAACACTGTCTTATCCAACCAAGCTTATTAAGAAGTATACCACCCCTGCTCCCCCGCAGGCCATGCTGGCACCTAGATCCCCAGGTAAGCCCCTACCCATGAACCACCAACAATCCTCAGTACCTACCCAGCCTATCATCAACAATGCCTCCTCTCCTCATCACCATATCCAGGCCCACACCTATGGTGAAAACCCCCTGCTCCACCAGAGGCCACATCAGCTCCCAGACTCCAGGTAACCCTTTGCCCATGAACCACCAACACTCCCCCAGTGCCTGTCCAGGGTATCCTCAACAGTACCTCCTCTTCCTTATCCTGGCCCACTCCTCTAATATAAGGCCAATGCTCTACAGAGGCCACACTAGCCACCAGAACTCCAGCCTCCAAATCAGGAGGAAACCTGCTGCTCAACCAGAGGCCACCCGAGGCATCAGAAGTCCAATCCCCAACTCAGATGGAAACTTTATACTCAACCACAGACCAATCCAGACAGAAGAATAGGGAAGAAACAGAGACTGAGGAACAAAACACCCATCCAATAAAGACAAACTCAGAAATCAGCACCTAGACCAATAATCACCTCAAACCTAGATGCCTAGACTCCAGTGTAAGAACACAATCAACAACAGCCAAGCAATATGTCACCACCAGAGCTCAGCTATCCTACTACAGCAAGTGCCAAATATTCCAACACAGCTGAAGCACAAGGAAAAGACCTTAAAACAAACTTTATAAAGATGATAAAGGTCCTTTAAAAGGAAATGAATAAATCCCTTAAAGAAATTGAGGAAAAGACAAATAAAAAATGGAGGAAATGAATAAACCCCTTAAAGAAAGCCAAGGAAAAAAACAAACAGTTGAAGGAAACAAATAAAACTATCCAAGACCTGAAAATGGAAATAAAAGCAGTAAAGAAAACACAAACTGAGAAAAATCTGAAATGGAAAGCCTAGGTAAGCAAATAGGAACTACAGATGAAAGCATCACCAACAGAATACAAGACATGGAAGAAAGAATCTTGGGCATTGAGAATATGATAGAAGAAATAGATTCATCATTCACAGAAAATGTTAAATCTAAAAGGTTTCTGACACAAAACAACTAGGAAATCTGGGACACTATGAAAAGACCAAATCTAAGAATAATAGGATAGAAGAAGAAGAGTTCCAGCTCAAAGGTTCAGAAAATATTTTTTAGCAAAATCATACAAGAAAATTTTCTTAACTTAAAGAAGGACATGCCTTTAAAGGTACAAAAATCTATAGATTGGACAAGAAAAGAAAGTACCCTTACCATATAATAATCAAAACACTAAACACACAGAACAAAGAAAGAATATTAAAAACAGCAAGGGAAAAAGGCCAAGTAACATATAAAGGCAGACCTATTAGAATTACAACTGACTTCTTTAGTAGAGACACTAAAAGCCAGAAGGGCCTGGACAGACCTCCTGCAGACTCTAGGAGACCACAGATGCCATCCCAGAATACTAAGAGCAGGAAAACTTTCAATCACCATAAATGGAGAAAATAAGATATTCCACGATAAAGTCAAATCCAGTCTTTATCCACAAGTCCAGCCCTGCAGAAGATCCTAGAAGAAAAACTCCAACCCCAAGGAGGTTAACTACATCCACAAAAACACAGGAGATAAATAATTTCATGCCAGCAAAATCCAAAGAAAAGAAACACACACACACACACACACACACACACACACACACACACACACACACACACTACCACTGACTACAAGAAAATAACAAGAATTAACAATCATTGGTCATTGATCTCTCTATATATCAATGGGCTTAATTACCCAATAAAAAGACACAGACTGGCTGGGCGGTGGTGGCGCACGCCTTTAATCCCAGCACTCGGGAGGCAGAGCCAGGCGGATCTCTGTGAGTTCTAGGCCAGCCTGGGCTACCAAGTGAGCTCCAGAAAAGGCGCAAAGCTACACAGAGAAACCCTGTCTCAAAAAACCAAAAAAAAAAAAAGACACAGACTAAGAGAATGGATTCAAAAAAACAGGATCTATCCTTCTGCTGCATAGAAGAAACACATCTCAACTTGAAAGAGAAACAATACCTTAGTGTAAGTATTGGAAAAAGATTTTCAAAGACCTAAGACACAAGCTGGTATAGCCATTCTAATATCTAACAAAATATACTTCAAAGTTAATCAAAAGAGATATGGAAAGACACTTTATATTCATCAAAAGAAAAATCCACCAAGATGACATTTCAGTTCTTAACATCTATACCCCAAATATAAGGGCACCCACATTTGGAAAGGAAACACTACTAAAGTTTAAATCACTCATCGACCCTTACACATCAATAGGGGGAAACTTCAATACTCCCCTCTCATCAATGCGCAGGTCATGTAGACAAAAACTAAACAGAGAAATGCTGGAGCTAACAGACGTTATGAACCAAATGGACCTAATAGATAACTACAGAATATTTCACCCCAAAACAAAAGAATACACCTTCTTCTTAGCACTTTACAGAACATTCTCCAAAATTAACCACATACTTGATCACAAAGCAAGTCTCAACAGATGAAAGAAAGTTGAAATAATCCCCTGTGTCCTATCAGACCACCATGGATTAAAGCTGGATTTCAACAACAACAGAAACAACAGAAATCCTATAGCTGAACTGAACAATTCTCTACTGAATGATTACTTGGTCAAGGCAGAAATAAAGAATGAAATTAAAGACTGCCTAGAATTCAACAAAAATGAATGCACAACATACCCAAACTTATAGGACACAATGAAAGTGGTGCAAAGAGAAAAATAATAGCACTAAGTGTCTACATAAAGGAATTGGAGCAATCTCATACTAGCAACTTAACAAAACACAGGAATCCTCACAGGGACACTTGGCTCAGCCTGGGAGAAGGGGACTAGACCTGCCTGGACTGAATCTACCAGGTTGAACTCAATCCTCCGGGGAGTCTTTGCCCTGGAGGAGATGGGAATGGGGGGTGGACTGAGGGGGAAGGCGGGGGTGGGGGGAGTGAGGGGGTGGGGGGTGGGAGGGGGGAGAACAAGGGAATCCGTGGCTGATATGTAAAATGAAATTTAATAAATAAATAAAAAAAAGAAGCAAACACACCCAAGAGGAGTAGAAAGCAGTAAATAATCAAACTCAGGGATAAAATCAATAAAATAGAAACAACAATAACAATACAAACAACCAAAGAAACAAAAGTTGGTTCTTTGAGAAAATCAACAAGATATCTTATCTAAACTAACTAAATGACAGAAAGAGAATATTCAAATTAACAAAATTAGGAATGAAAAATAGGACACAACAACAGATACCCAGGAAATCCAAAGAACTATTAGGTCATACTTTAAAATCCTGCACTCCACAAAATTGGAAAATCTAAAAGAAATGTATATTTTTTTCAATAGATACAACTTACCAAAATTAAATCAAGATCAGATAAATGATTTGAAAAACCTATAACCCCTGAGGAAATAGAAGCAGTCATTAAAATTCTCCCAACCAAAAAAACCCAGGACCAGTTGGTTTTAGTACAGAATTCTACCAGAGTTTCAAAGAAGAGCTTACACCAATACTCCTGAAAATATTCCACAAAATAGAAACAGAAGGAACATTGAAAAAGTCATTTTATGAGGGCATAGTTACCCTGAGTCAACAAAGAAAGGGAATTACTGAACAATTTCCCACATGAATATTAATGCAAGAACACTCAATAAAATAATCACAAACCAAATCCAAGAACACATTTAAAAAAATCATCCATCATAGTCAAGTAGGCTTCATCCCTACTTCATCAAATAGGCAGGGATGGCTCAATGTATGAAAATCTGTCAGTGTAATCCACCACAGAGACCAACTAAAAGAAAAATACCACATGATCATCTAATTAGATACTGGAAAAGCTTTTGACAAAATCCAACACTCTTCATGATAAGACTTTTAGAGAGATTAGAGATAAAAAGGACATATCTAAACAAAATAAAGGAAATTTCCAGCAAGCCTATAGCCAACATCAAATTTAATGGAGAGAAACTCAAAGCAATTCCATTAAAATCAGGAATGATATAAGGCTGTCCACTCTCTCTGTATCTATTCAATATCGTACTTGAAGTTCTAGCTAGAGCAATATGACAACTGTAGGAGTACAAGGGGACACAAATTGCAAAAGAAAATGTCAAAGTGTGTTATTTGTAGATGATATGATAGTATATACATAAGCGATCCCAAAAAGTTCACCAGAGAACTCCTGCAGCTGATAAACACCTTTAGTGAAGAGGCTGGATATCTGATTAACAAAAAAAAAAAAAAAAAAAATAAGTAGTCTTCCTATATACAAAAGACAAATGGACTAAGAATGAAATCGGGGAAATAACACCATACACAATAGCCACAAATAGTATAAAATATCTTGAAGTAACTCTAATGAAACAAGTGAAAGACTTGTATGATAAAAACTTCAAGTGTTTAAAGAAAGAAATTGAAGAAGATATCAAAAGATGGAAAGATCTCCCATGCTCATGGATTGGTAGGATTAACATAGTAAAAATGGCCATCCTACCAAAAACAATCAACAGATTCAATGTAATCCCCATCAAATTCCAACACAATTCTTTACAGACCTTAAAATAAAAATACTCAACTTTATATGGAAAAACAAAAAAACCTAGTATACTTAAAACAATTCTGTACAATAAACAAAAAAATCTGGCAATATCCCCATCCCTGATTTCAAGCTGTACTACAGAGATATTGTAATAAAAACCACATGGTATTGACATAAAAACATACAAGTGGATCAATGAAACCAAACTGAAGACTCGGACATAAATACACACACCTATGGCCACCTGATTTTGATAAAGAAGCCAGAAAGATGCAATGGGAAAAAGAAAGCATCTTCAACAAATGGTGCTATTCTAACTAGATACCAGCATGTAAAAGAATTCAAATAGATCACCCTCCATAAAGCTCAAGTCCAGGTGGGTCAAACACCTCAACATAAAACCAGATACACTGAATCTAATAGAAGAGAAAGTGGAGAATATCCTTGAATGCATTGGCACAGGAGACAACTTCCTGAACAGAGAACTGAGAGTACCGGGGCTGAGACCTCAGGAAACTGAAAAGGTTCTATAAAGCAAAGGATACTATCAAAAGGACAAAATGGCAGCCCACAGAATGGGAAAAGATTTCACCAACTCCACATCTGACAGAGGGCTAATATCTAAAGTATATTAAGAACTCAAAACAATAGACATCAACAAAGCAAATAATCCAATTTAAAAATTGAATGCAGATGTAGACATAGAATCCTCAACAAAGAAATCTCAAATGGCTGAGAAACACTTTTAAAATGTTCAACACCATTAGCTATCAGGGAAATGCAAATCAAAACTACTTTGAGATTCCATCTTACACTTGTCAAAAATGTCTAAGATCACTAACACAAGTGACAGCTCATGCTAGTGATGATGTGGATAAGGGAAACACTCCTCCATTGCTAATGGGAGTGCAAACTTGTATAGCCACTGTGGAAATCTATACAGAGTTACCTCAGAAAATTGGGAATTGAGCTACCTCAAGACTCAGCTATATCATTCTTGGAAGCTCTACCATACCACAAGGACACTTGCTCAACTATGCTCATAGCAGCTTTATTCATAATAGCCAGAACCTAGAAATAACTAGATGCCCCTCAACCAAAGAATGGATGAATAAAAGGTGGTATATTTATACAAGGGAGTATTACTCAGCTGCTAAAAACAAGGACATCATTAAATTTTCAGGCAAATGGATGGATCTAGAAAAAAAAATCATCCTGAGTAAGGTAACCCAGAATCAGAAATACAAATATGGTATGTACTCACTCATAAGTGGATATTAGCTGTTAAGTAAAGTATAATCATGCTACAATCCACAGACCCAAAGAGGTTAAGTAACAAGGAAGGGTCAAGGGGGAATGCATGGAACTCCCTGGGAATGGGAAATAGAATAGATTTGAGGGTGGATTAGGGGTGAGTGGGAGAGAGTCCTAGGAGAGACAGCTGGAATTGATGGGCATTTGTGGGGGGGCGGGGGGGGCTTGATATAGAAACTTAATACAGTGGAAACTCCCTAGAGTCTACAAGAGTGATTCCAGCAAAGTCTCCTAGTAAAGGAAGACAAGGAGCCCAAATTGGCCATTTCTATAACCAGGCAAGGCTCCCAGCAGTGAGGCTGGGACATCAACCAAGTCACAAAGCCCTTGATCTACATTATGTCCTGCCTGCAAGATACGCTGGGGTAATGGTGGTGCAGAACTTGTGGGAGTGGCCAGGCAATGACTGGTCCAACCTAAGACCCATACCATGAGAGGGAGCCCACACCTGACACTGTTTGGATGGCCAAAAACCAGAGACCCACGAGAGAACCAAATACGACTGGCAGAAAAAAAAAAGGTCAATGGAATAATTTCAAATGATATCCTGCTATACTCATAGATTGGTGCCTAGCCCAATTGTCATCAGAGAGGAACCATTCAGGAATTTATGCGAGCATATGCAGAGACCCACAGCCAAACACAGGACACAGCATGGGAACCCTACAGAAGAGGAGGAGGAAAAATTGTAGGAACCAGAGGGGTTGAGGACACCATGAAAACAAGACCCACAGAATTATCTAAGCAGGGCTCATAGGGGCTAACAGAGAGTGAAGTAGCAATCATGGAGTCTACACGGGTCTGAGGTAGGTCCTCTGCGTATATGATATGGTTGTGTAGCTTAGTATTCTTAAAGGACTCCTAATAGTAGAAGTAGGAAGTATCTTTGGTGCTTTTGCCTGTGCTTGGGACCCTTTTCCTCCTACTGTGTTGCCTTGTCCAGTCTTGATATGAGGATTTGTGCTTAGCCTTAACGTAATTTGTTATTCCATGCTCTGTTGATACTCCTGAAAGTATCTTCTTTTTTTAAGGGAAACAGAGGAGGAGTAGATCTTGGGGAGAGGGGAGTGGGAGACTAGAAGTGGAGGTAGGGGAAGCTTTGGGTAAAGTATAAAATATAGGTAAAGAATAAAAGTGAAAAATATTTTTTTTAAAAAAGGTACACCATCTTACATACTGTTTCCAGGAGAGAAATGGCACAACATAAACTATCATACAATGAGAACAAAAATCATCAAGAAGCAAATCAAGTAATGTTGTACAAGGGAAACACGACATGTCAAGAGCATTGCAGATTGAGCACACAGTAGCCTTGGGACTGATAAATTATGGTCTTGTTAGTGGAAAAAGCCAAGTTCCCAGCAACTGAAACATTTACTTCTTCAAGGCTCAGGCCTCAGCCCCAGACTTGCTGTGTAAGTCTATTCCTGAGCAAAGACACAGAACTAAGTTCCCTTTGTCTTTTATTGGGGCCTCTGAGAAAGGCTTGGATCAATCCAGTTCTCAGCATACCACCAAAGCTCCCCCACCATCACCAAGTTTGTTTGCTTGAGCTCTCATTTGGTTTGGGTTTATGAGACAAAAATCTCTGTATGTATGCAGCTGGAGTTTTCTCCAGTTCCACCTGGGCCGACAGCCACTCAGACCCAAGTAAACCCACAGAGACTTTTTTACTTATAAACTCTTTGGCCATGGCAGGCTCCTTGCTATCCAGTTCTTATATTTTAAATTAACCCATTCTATCAATCTATAAGTTGCCACATGGCTTGTGGTACTTTCATATCATGCTTCCTCTGACTCCTAACTCAGTCTTCCTGTTCCCAGAATTCTCCTCTCTGCTTATCCCACCTAGCCTATACTATACTTCCTGCCTGGCTATTGGCCAATCAGCATTTTATAATCAATCAATCAGAGCAATACATTCACAGCATACAGAACATCCCACAGCACCTCCCCTTTTCTGTCTAATCAAAAAGGAAGGGTTTAGCATAGTAAAATTACATATAACAAAATAGTAATCAAGCAAGAATTATAGTTACAATATCTAGTCTATTTATAATATCTAGTCTATTTATATTTGGCAAAATTAAAGAAGATATTCTATCTATCCTATATTTGTGAGTCTAAGGTTTTATATCTAACTTATCTTTTATCATAACTAAGGAAATTATAGCTAGTCTTCAACTACATCAAAGACCTCAAAAGGATATAATATTACCTAAGAAATGTGAGAAGGATGCAACCAACTTTTGGGAGTCTTGCGAGAGTAGACAGAGACAGCTGGCAGCCAGAACAGTCACCCAAAGTTCCTCTGTAAAGTTGGGGCATCTGTCTTCAGCCCACAGGCCTAGAGTCTCTCAATCACTTCCCTCTGTGTCCTGTAGAATGTCTGGCAGTTTCCTCTGTGAAGCAGGAACCTGAAGGACCATTTTGCCAAGCAAAAGTTCAGTGGTCACCTTCCTATGGGTCCTGCATGTCCAGTCGATCAAGCAGTCCAGGCAAGAACAATTTCTTGTCAAAATGGCTATTTTTGCCAAGAAGAAGATAAACTCCATACAGAGCATCTTCAATGCCCACCCTCCTCTCTGAAGGAAATCAGTGCTGCAAGGAGCAGACATGTCTCACTGTCCAGAAAATGCAAATTTTTAAAATATTTTAAATGCCATATTCTGTAGGTCTTTGAAGTGTTTGAAGATTACCTACCTAATTTAATTATATCTATGTATACCTAGAAAACTTAACATGACTATAAGTTTGACTATCATAGAAGACTAATTATTAATCTGTATTTTTAATTATCCATTACAATCTAAATGAGTTACATAAACATAATACCTCAAATGAGAGTAGAAATATATATACAGCATAACAAAATTAACTTTAAATTTGTATCAATAAACTAAAATCCATAACAATGTAAAACATTTCAAACAAGTTGTTGTTCTTTAAAAGTAGGTTCAACAATCTACTCCTTTTATCCTATCATATCTATATCCTATATATTTATATCATATCCCTGTTTCTTCTTTTAGAAAGATATTAACTATGACCAATAACAATTTGTAACCAACAACCAAACAAAGACAAACATCCATAATCTATTTTTGGGGAATGTGGGTGTAGTTTTCTAGGCTACTTCCTGCTGGATGAGGGTGCTGTATTCTTATGCAGACATAAAGAAAATTTTAGGATTATGGAGTAGTTCATGAGGCTGTATTGTCTGAGCCAGTTGCCTTGAAATCATTCTGGATGTTGGGTCATCTGTGCCATAGTGTCATCGGAGACATTTCAGGGGGTCTTGGCTGGTCAAACCTGATGTATCTTAATCTGGAGCAAATCCATAGCCACTTGCTTTCTGTGGAAACAAAAGCAGAGCCTCCTTTCCAAAGCAACATATCCTTAAATCCAAATTTTGAGGTCAAGATACCTTTAAAATATACATAGTAGTTTAACTCATTAGTCTTTATAATCAAATGTCTCTCTGGAGTTAAAAATCCCAAAGACAACACAATCCAGATTCTCTGTGTGATATCCATCTTTACATGGCTTACTTTTTATATTACTTTTACTTTCTCTTTAAAGACTTTATTTTTTAAAACTATTTCTTTATATAACTGTATATATTTCTTTTTGTAGCTCTTGCAAGCCTACATACACTTTTACACACATTGTAAACTATTCCATCTGAATCTGTCTTATTGTGAACCTCTTGTTTTAAACTGCAGCATTCTCTGCCTACCTCAGCTTCCCAACACAGCGGTGGTACATTTGCCACCAGCTGTGGGTCTGGAAGCCATGTGTACCATCAACTCTCAGAAGCAGTGGGTCTATGGTTCTATCAAAGCAGTGTATAGCCCAGAAACCTTTTTTTTTCTTTTTTCTTTTTTCTTTTTTTGTCTATACTAGCAAAGGCTAAATCTTCCATGCAGCATAATGTGCGGCTTACAGATGCCTCATTCCCATCATGTTGCATGTCAAACCCGCATGCCACAAGCCTACCATAGAGTAGCTCAAGCCCACATGTTGTAGCGTCTTGCCACCCACATGAGACACGAAGCATGAACTTAGGTGGAAACTCAAGCCATTGGGTGCCATTTGTAGCTGGAGTTTTCTCCAGTCCCACCTAAGCCCACAGCCACTCAGACCCAAGTTAAACACACAGAGACTTATATTACTTATAAACTGTTTGGTCATGGCAGGCTCTTTGCTATCCAGTTCTTATATCTTAAATTAACCCATGCTATCAATCTATACATTGCTACATGGCTTGTGGCTTACCAGTACTTTCACATCATGCTTCCTCTGTCTGGCTGGCAACTCCTGACTCAGCCTTCCTGTTCCCAGAATTCTCCTCTCTGCTTATCCCACCTAGCCTATACTATACTTCCTGCCTGGCTACTGGCCAGTCAGCATTTTATTTATCAATCAATCAGAGCAACACATTCACAGCATACAGAACATCCCATAGCATATGTACAATCTGGCTGAAATTTTCTCTGTAGACTTTGCTGCCTCAAACTCTTAATTCTGCTGCTGTCTCAGCCACCCAAGTGCTGGAATTATATGTGTGTGACAACATTCCTAGATTTTGTCAGTCCTTGGGTGAGAAATCCAAAGTTAGGATGTCATCATTTAATTCTTCATGAACACTCTCCCTCTGACTTCTAATCAAGCACTTCCTCTGAGGTGGGTAAGGTCAAAAGCACTGGGCCATGCTTTAAGTGAACAAAGAGCTGTGACATGCACAGAGTACTCTGGCCAGGGGAAACCTGACTGACCCACAAGCTCCAGACCAAAAGATGATGACATTCAGTCCAGAGCCAACCAGGAAGCACCATGGCAGCTGGAAGCAGAGCCTGCCAAAAAGTACATGCATAAATACCTCAGCTCTTTGTTTAATAAATGAGATTGCTTGCATTCTCCCAGAGCCTGTGCTATTGGTTCTATGTCTGCCCACCCACTGCCCCCAGGGATTAGAGACAGCAGGATCCCAGCTGCAGAGCCAGCAACATTCTGGTGCCCACATGGACTGTATGGACCCCTTAATATGGCTCGCTCTCTGAGTCCTCCTTAACTTTCTCTTTTGGGCATTTTCTTTATTTTTTGCTGGCCAGTTTGCTGTCCTGATTCCCACTATGACTCAGCATTGTTGATAGGCCCCCTCCAGCTGATTTCCAATGAGTAGACTCCTCTTCTCAGTTCTTTGTTCTTCTTCCCCAGCTAGAGAGTGTTGGGCGCCCTCTCCCTCTCCCTCTCCCTCTCCCTCTCCCTCTCCCTCTCCCTCTCCCTCTCCCTCTCCCTCTCCCTCTCCCTCTCCCTCTCCCACTCCCTCTCCCACTCCCTCTCCCTCTCCCTCTCTCCCTCTCCCTCTCTCCCTCTCTGTCTCTCTTTGTCTCTCCCTCTCTGTCTCTCTGTCTGTCCCTCTGTCTCTCTGTCTTTCTCTCTTCATTTCCTTCCCTCGCTTGTCTTTAGGGCACATACTGTTTATTATCATTTCGTTCCGGCATTTCCACATAAGGGCTGGCCACCAGGAAACAGAATCAAGAACTGACCTCCCAAATGGTCTTTTCTCTCCAGAGACACCGGGTGGGGGAGTCCCTCACAAAGCACTTGCACTCAGTTCCACAAACACAAGCCTTTTCTTTCATTTCCGGCCCAAGACTTCATGAGGGACCTTCCCTGGCTCTGAACCAACTGAAGTTTCTTGCCTGGGGCTACTCTCCAGGAGAAACTGAAGGGGCCTCTGCCCACTGGAAGGACCCCGACATCCCCTTTGGGGTGTGGTCAAAGGTTGTTAGTCTGTTAATCTATTCTTGAATCTGGTTACATGACTACTAGATACGAGCCGTAAGGGTGGTGGCCAATATCTGAAACTCCGGCCAGGCTTCTGGGTACCCCCTGCAGGAATCCCCTGCTCCCTCCCTCTGAGAGGAGTGGGAAAGTCTCTCTCATGGTACACCAGTTCCCTTAGTCCTATTGTTCAACTGTCTGTCATCTCCCACCTTCTCTGCCCACCCTTGTTCTGCTCTAGTCCCGCCTAGCATCGTCCCACTGCCGGTCTTTCCCAGTTCCGTACACCTCTGAGCACAGGGAGATACTGCCACTGTCACTGCCAGCACCCTGCCCAGCTGTGACTTCCTGTGCCAGCCTGTCCCCGGTGCTGTGAGTGACCATGGGGAGCCGCAGAGGCCTGTGCACCCAAACCGTGGAGAGTTGCTGTGGTTGTCAGCCACATAGCATGGCCCAGTACCCCAATTGTGATCTGCCCAAGCTGCGGGGAGCCACAGTGGCTGTTGGGGTATCTTCATGGTGGCACAGCCCCATGGGGGCACATGCCCCAAGCCATGGGGAGCTGTAGCCACCCTGATCAGGGCACCAGAGTCACGATCCATGAACCCAGGGGGGAAACAAGACTTGGGGGATAGCTGAGGGGGATGGCAGGGGCCAGGCATAACAAAGGCAGCCAATGCAGACGTGCGCTGTCCCACCCCGCCCATCAGGCAGCATCTCACATGCATTGTCCTGTCCCTGTCCATTTTGAGATAAGCCCACCTATCAGACCAGACCAAATGTACGCTGTCCTGCCCTTTCTCCTCCATCCCCCTCACTCCCAGATAAGCCTGCATGCTGTTTCCACCCCTGCTATGCCAAGGGCACTGGAGAAGGCAGGTCTGCCTAAACCCTGAGCGCTTTCTCCCACCTGCCCAGTCCCAGAAGCGGAGAGAAGGCGAGTCTGCCTGAACTCCTGAACCCGAGCACACTCTTCCACCTGCCTGGTCATGGAGGCAGAGAGAAGGTGGGTCTGCCTGAAATCTGACCACTCTCTCCTGCCTACGGTCTATGCAGTGTATGCGCAGGAGAGAAGGCAGGTCCCTCGCGCCCAGTCTCCAGGCATAAGGCAGCTGTGACTGCCATCAGGAAACGGCTTCTCATCCCAGGCTGCTGCACCCTTTTCACTCCCCTGCACAGGAAGTTCAGTGGCTGGGGCTGCAATCAGGAGAGAGCAGAGCTCCCAGTTCCTGGGCTGCTACAGTCTTTTACTCCTATGCTTCAGAAGCATCTGGCCCCATTCAGTGGCCTCGGCTGTGATCAGGAGAGGGCTGCAGCTTTTAACTCCTGCTGACAGCTATCTCAAGTACACTCCCAGGAGAGTGCAATTTTACCCTCCCTTTAACTAACAATGGGTAATTTTCCTGCGACCATGAAAGAACCTCAGATATTATCACTTAAAGCTCTTTTACAGACCAGGGATATTCACGTCAAGCATGCAAACCTGGCTAGTATTTGGGCTGAAGCCTCTGCCATAGCACCCTGGATATCTCCTGACAATATCTGGGATCCTTCCCTTTAGATGTGTGTTTTATTCCTAGCCAGAAAAAGAGAAGTTCAGGAAGGGAAATCTCCACATGTATCATTCATGCTTATTTTATTAGACATTATAGCTTGTATAAAAGAAGGTGCCATGGATGATGTTCTTAAAGCTTTTAATGACCCCTGTAAAACACAAATGATGAATACCCTGTCACTTGACTTCCCACATCCATATGAAGAGCCAGATTCAGCGGATGAGGACAACCCATCAAAGAAATCTCCTAAACAATCCCCTCCCACCTCACCTCCCAAAGAGGAAAGTCTCTATCCTTGGGCAGAACTACCTTCATCCTCACGCCCTGAAGAGCATCACTGTGATTCCCTTAAGGCAATACCATCCTCAGTAACTAAGGCCTGCCTGCCCCAGTACCTGAGTCCCTTATGCAAGCTCCAACAACAAAATATCACTCTACTAATCCTTTTGCTTTTCCAGTTTATGTAGGATCTAATGCTGCCAACCAGTCCTGGGTACCCACCCCTCTTACAGATCTGTCTTTGATTCATAAAGCTGCTAATGAATCAGGTACTGACTCGACATATTTTAAACAGGTGCTGAGACAGTGGACAATGCATTTACAAACCTATCATGATTGGTCCCATTTAATGAAAGCTGTATTAGACCCCACAGTTTTTCTTAATTGGTGTACAGCTTATGAAGAACAAGCTGAATCACAGGCACGCCTAAATATTCAAAATAATATTGCTATATCCCTAGACATGCTGACCAGCAGGGGCCAATATGTTAATCCCATGACCCAAGCCCAAATTGGCCTGCACACCTGTTTTCAGCAGGTCTCTGAACTTGCATTTAAAGCCTTGAAATCCTGCATTGCTTGGGATCTGACTGCATACTTTTGTAATCTGATACGGTAGCCAGGAGAATTTTTTACTGACTTCTTAGCCCAAGTCAATGAGGCAGTGGAGAAATGGGTCGATCCTAGCCTGACCAGGGAGATGATCATTAAGCAATTAACATCAGAATGGCTTAATGCCCCTACCCACAATGCAATTGTGGCAGTGCATAATGAGGACATCCATAAGTGGGTGATTGCTACTCACGATCTTGAAACCCAGGCAGGACCCATAGCTGCTCTTACAGCCTCCCTCAATGCACTATTAGCTTCCAAAGATAAGGATCATGGGAAATCCCCTCCCCACCCACTTGACAATTCTTGCTGGGGCTGTGGTCAGTCATGTCACCTTCATAGAGACTGTCCTCCAGGAGCTCTGTGACACCATTAATTGGCTTAAGCAATTTCCCCCAATTCCCAATGAGGACATGAGACAACTGTTCTCCATTCTCGAGGGGAATACCTCCTCCTCTGCAAAAATACACTTGATAGAGGGGGCCAAGGATATGTTAAAGAGGGCTAGTGAAGTTACCTATAATGCCCCCCTAAGGAGACATAATCCAAATGTTCCCCTGATAGCCCTAGTCCTTTGGACTAAGAGTGGCATATTGGGAGCACCGTGGCAATCAGGCTCCCTAATCTGGATATACCTATCACATTCTGAGTTATCCCATATCACCTCCAGTTTGATATTGCCTTTGAGATAGGCGTTAAAGCAAGAGCAACTGCTAGGAGAATCATGGGCCATGAACCAGACAAGATGGGTCACAAACCTTCTCCCTCCAAAATACTCAGCCCTTATGGGCAGACACTCTTCCCTTCCAGAAAATAATGACAGGTTTTCCAGGGACCTTGGATAACCACTTCCCCTAAGATGAATGTTTGTCATTCTTGTCACTTCTTGAGTTAACCGTAAGCCTATGTGCAAATACTTTGAATATCCCTCTCCCTCAAGTGGCTATAGCTTTTACAGATGCCAATAAGACCAATTTTGGCTTTATACTAACCATGCATAATGCTAAAGAAATAACTCATGCCCAACTCAACCCAGGCTCCGTTCAATTGGGAGAACTCCTGGCCATCTTTAAAGTACTGGAGTTGAGCCAATCAGTGCCCATAAACATTTTTTTCAGATAGCTGATATGCTACCCAGGCATGTAAGCTGTTGTCCTTTGCTAAACTAAAAACCCTTAGTGATCCCATCTCCATGACCATGAATGCAATACAAGACATGCTAGAGAATAGGAGGCATCCCTGGTATATATCTCATATTCAATTATACTCGGGATTGCCAGGAATGATGGCTGCTGGCAACCACAGTGTAGATAAAATAATCATGACAGTGTCACTGCCAGAGCTGGAGCAGGCCAGGTGCTTACACCTACAGTTCTACCTGTCACCTCATAACCTCCATAAACTTCTGCCAGACTTGCTTCTGTCCAGCTGTAAGTTCCTAGCATGAATTTGCACTACCTGTGCTCCCCTAGCTCCCTTGGGACCACTAATAGAGCAGAAATTAACTCCAACAGCCTAATGCCCAATGCACTCTGGCCAATGGATATTACTCATCATTCCCCTTTGGCAACTTAAAATATATACATGTAATAGTAGATACATACTCATATACCTTTGCCCTAGCACAGACTGGGGGAAAAGCCTTCCAGGCAATCAAGGTATTAAAAACCACTATGATGGTCATGGGAGTGCTTTGGAGCATAAAAACAGATGATGATCCAGAATATACTTCTCAACAGTTTAAGGATTTTCTTAGGGAATGAAAAATAGAGCACACCACAAGTATTCCATATAACTCCCAAGGACAGGCAATTGTAGAAAGAACAAGCCTCTCACTAAAGGATGACTTACAAAAAATACCCAAGGAATTGAAGAGGGATCCACATTTGGCCCTGGTGGAAGCTCTGTTTAAGAGCAACTTCCTGTCTTTTGATGATAAAAGCCTGATTCCAGCCTATAAGCATTGGGCCTCTCTCCCCAGAGAAACACCACTCCCTCTAGTCAGACGGAGAGACCCTATATCTAATCTCTGACAATCTCTTCCTCCTTTGTTAACATGTGGGTGAGGATATGCTTGTGTGTTTCCACAGGGTCAAGCTAAACCAATATGGGTGCCAATCAGCGACATAAGGCCTGCTACAGATCAAGAAAATCTTGAAGAGGACCTCTCCCTTTGCTGTCAGTCCTACTGCTGATTCTGCCAACAATTGTTCAGGCCGAATATCTATGGGCGTTAGTCTCTGCCCCACCTATCCCAAAGCCTGTTGCAGTAACTGCCCCTTCTTTCCCAGGAATTTATACAACAAACAAAATCTTGGGCCTTCTTTATGCCCCATTTCAAGGCTCTTTTAATTATTCATTTGGATTTTATTGAAATACCTACTTCCTGGAATTATTGCCTTCCTGATTTTGTACCCCATCCCTTTTATGGAAAGGCTAACATGGAGCTTTGGGTCCAGATGCCAGAGGATACCTGTTTTTTTTTTTTTTAAATGATACCATCTCTGCTTCTGACAGAGTTACAAATGATCTCTATGTTGTCATATGAAATCATTTTTCCCTCTCTGCCACCCCTGTATGCATAAAGACCTCCCTTTTCTTTATCTTAACCAATTCCTCCATGCCAATGCTAAATTGCACTCGAGACCTTTGTAAGCTGGGACCCTGCTGGAATCCTGAGGAGGCCTAACAGGCAGTAGTGGTGCACCTCTCTGCTTTCCTTTCGGTACCTTTGACCAATGTAACACATTTCCATAGGGTAAAATTGATGGAACAAACCAGAATAAAAAGAAACTTTGGAATAACAGCAGCCATGATGGCCGCTATTCTGCTTGCTGTGGGAGGTGGTGCAGTGGCCACAGCCTCCCTGGTTCAAATGGAAGCCACTGTCTCTACCTTAATAAGGCCATAGAAGATTCAGCCCAAGTATTAAGTACTCAACAGCTGATTAATTCCCATTTCCAGTCAGCTATACTCAATTTACAGCAACAACTAGATTTATTGGATGAAGAAATCCATACATTAAGATGGCTAGTAAGAGGAAACTGTGATCCCTGATTTTCCTCCTTTTGTTTAACCCCTTACTCGGTCTTGAATATGACACAAGCTAGGAGTAAATTAAGGGAAATCATATTGGGATCATGGAGCAAAGAGTTCTTAAACCTTTCGGTACAACTCTCTAATGAAATCTTAAGCCTGAATTCCACATGTGTGAAACCACTGGAGGTGTCTACAACATTCTTTGCTCAAATCTGAGATCACATAAAATCAATTCTAGACCCTCAAAAATTATAGCAAGGGGAATGATGCTCTTAGTAATTCTGTTGCTTAAGTGTTTTGTACAACATGTTTCCCAGCAACACCATGTCAACAAAATGACCCTACAACTGCTAATGGCTCTGGAACACCCTGATCATCACCCCCGTGAAGAAGTAAGAAGCTCACAGAAATTCATGATGCCTCTGTCTGATGCCTCTGTCTAATGCTCTTGCACACTAGGCACTTTCCAAGGGAACCACCCTCCGAGGGCTGGTAGCCAAAGATGGGTAAGAGCCTGTCAGGCAGGCCAACCTAAGAGAGGCACAGTTGCCATGTTGGTGGACCCCTGAGGTGAGGACAACAAGATAAGAGCAAAGAACCCTAATTCCCACTAGTGGCCACAAAATAAATAAAAAGAGTGAAATGAGGTGAGTAAGGCCAAAAGCACTGGGCCATGCCTTAAGCAAACAAAGAGCTATGACATGCACAGAGAGTACTCTGGCCAGGGGAAACCTGACTGACCCACAAGCTCCAGACCAAAAGATGATGACATGCAGTTCAGAGCCAACCAGGAAGCACCATGGCAGCTGGAAGCAGAGCCTGCCAAAAAGTACATGCATAAATACCTCAGCCCTTTGTTTAATAAATAAGATTGCTGGTAATTTCCAAGAGCCTGTGCCATTGGTTCTGCATCTGCCCACCCACTGTCCTCAGGATCAGAGACAGCAGAATCCCAGCTGTAGAGCCAGCAACATTCCTCCTTTGTTTTCATGTGGCCTTTGCATTTCACATGTCCATGGAGGGGTGGAAGATGGGAAACAAACTCATCCCTTCTTATGATTATAGTCCCATTGTGAAGGGACCACCCTCACAATCTTATAAGCTTGACATCTCTCAAAGGCCCAGGTATATACACTATCACATTGGGTGCCAGAGCTCCAGCTATGAAAAGGAAATAGAGCCCACAATTTTGTCAATAGCAATGTGTAACAGCCTTCATTCAAAATCTGAAAATTGTGTACTCTTTCATCTTAATTATATAGTTAAAAGTTTTACAGAAGCCTTTTTGGGATTAAGACAAATTGAGGAACACTGTCCTGATGGACAGATGCTAAAAAATGGAGGCCCTTATTAATTTCAGATAATGAATCCAACTGTTAAACTAGTCTTTGAAAAGAAAAGAAAATTTAGGTCACTTAGAAAGGAATTAAGTATTCTCAAAACCTCAGAGAACTACATCCATGAAATCTTAACAATGTGGTCACCTAAGCAAGATTTGCTTAGTTTTTCAGTGACAACACCAACTGACATCCCAATTTGGGTGGGGGAAATCTCAAAAGGCCCTACCCCAGATGAAGAACTATAAAGCATAATGGCCACTGAGAAAGGGAGAATCTGTCTTCTCTGAGGATGAGACTCCAGATAGGTTGTCCAATCTCAAGTGGCAAGTCTAAACATATGCAAAAAGGAGCAAATCTAAATGGGCTCAGCAGGTTATATATACACACACACACACACACACACACACATACACACACACACACGTGTGTGTGTGAAACATGGGTGGAGTTGGAAGGAGAGAGGAGGAGTGGAAATGGTATTCATGTACAAAATCTTCAAAACTCAAATAAAACAAGTGATAAATGTAAAAGAAGAAGGAAGAGGAAGAAAGCCAACAAATGGCACTTTCAGAAAACAAAAAAAAAAAGGTGAATTACTGAATTGTCTGGAAATGAAGCACAGGTAATGTGTTTTAGGATAGCTGATCCAAATAATTTTAAACAAGATCAGTGTCGATGCTATTTCTATATTTCTGCCATTCTAATCACATACCTGTTTCAGCCTCTGATCAATTGAATCCAGCCATCCTTGGCAAATTTCAGCACTTTTACTGCTTATAAACAACTATACACTTATTTATAAATGGACTCTCACAGTAGTGATAGAAGCAAATACTTGATGACCTTTGAGAATATATATTGCAGTTGACGTCCAGATGAATGCTGGGGCTGCCATTATCCCATGAACTAAAGTTGGTGGGGAATGAGGTCCAATGGCAGGAATGGTTTGTTATGTCCTCCACAACAGAATGATAAAACATGCTGCAAGAAGGTTTAGGAACAGACTTTCACAGAACTTCATGAGGGGAATCTCAAGATATTAAGATGGCACTTGCCGGTTGCTTGCTCTGCTCCCACTTTGTGACTACCTCAATCATGTTCTATGGTTTTGCACAATATTTCCACTTCTAATCCTGTCCTGTTATAGTTTCTATCACTTCCTAGTAATGGCACCAAACTATGAATCTATTAGAGGACTGATCCATTGATCAGGTCAGAGACCTCATGACCCAGTCACTTTTCAATGACTGCCCATCCACAAGTTTGAAACAAAGATTCAATACACATGATTTTAAGGAACACTTCGTACCCAAGCCAAAAGAATCAGCTTCCAAGTAGTTTGTTTTCAACCAGTTCTCAGAGACTAATTCCATTATAAAAGGAGAACCAGCATATGCAAAGGCACTAAGGTATGAAGAGCAACAGGCTCACTAAGCTGCCGGTGCTGAACCACTCCTTAAATGCACCTTTAGATTTGCAGGAGCCTGTGAAGACCCTAAAAAAAAATCAGTTGTGGTCACCAAATATGAGAGTATGCCTCTGTATTTACACAAGTGAAGTTAAATTATTTTTCCAAGTATTTATTTTCCAAATATTTTTACCTGGATTTTCAGGTACTATTAGAAAGAGTATATGATTTAAGGCATTTCACCAACAGAATTCGTTAAACTGAATACATTCAATTTTTTTACTTTAGAACAAATGCAAAATGTGAGTGTGCATGAGCTTCAGTATAAGAGTATTAATTATAACATGCACACTTGTGAATGCCCAATTCAAATTTTTAATGATTAATTGGTAATTTCAGTAATCAGAAGCCTGGGGTCCTAATCATGAACAAGAGAGATAATAAAATATCTTAAGTAAAATGTAGCTGAGGCCTGGGAATGGTGCAAGCTTGAGGGTCTGAGTTCAGTCATTACCACCCACTTTAAAAAGATTTTACGGCAGTGTACACCGGTAATTCCCAGTGCTGAAGTGACAGTGACTGGAGGATTGGGGGACTTCCTGGCCAGTCAATGTAGCCAATCAGTAAGCTCCAGATCCAGTAAGAGACCTTGTCTCAGAGAATAAGGTGAACAGCAGTAGAGGAAGACACCTGACTTCTGCCTCCGGCTGACACAAACACACACACACACACATACACACACACATTTATTCATATATAAATATATATATGAGTATACTATATATATATATATATACTCACATACACATTTACACTCATATTCACATACATACTCATACCCACACACTCACATACATACACACACTCATGCACATACATATACACTCACATACACATTTACATCCACACATTCACAATACTCATATCGACA
The DNA here is from genome assembly GCA_902168415.1 of Peromyscus melanophrys. Taxonomy (NCBI): domain Eukaryota; kingdom Metazoa; phylum Chordata; class Mammalia; order Rodentia; family Cricetidae; genus Peromyscus; species Peromyscus melanophrys. Next base: position 27,800 of record CABHPR010149089.1, on the reverse strand, counting down.
CACTTACACACAAAGTCACATTCACACACACTCAAATACACTCACAGACATACTCACATATCCTCATAGACACACTGTCTCTCTCACACACACAAAGAAGTGGTTGATTGGTCATTACGTGTATATACAGAGTAAAGAATTATGAGATCAAACAACACAATATTAGAACACAAATAACATTTGGACAAATTACATGAATACATTTCTAATTTTTCAATGGTTACAAATGGCCAATATCTTCATTAAAAATGCTCACCATCACTAATCACTAGGGATTAAAGTCAAAACCACCAAAAAATTATCTCATACCTGTTAAATATTATCAACAAGATAATGAATAATTAAATACTGGCAAGAATGTGAAGAAAAAAGAACCCTTCCACACTGCTGGTAGGAATCTAGATTACTGCACTCTCTATGAAGATCAGCCTGGAGGCACAAAACAGCTACTCTATTTCCTGGCAACCATTCTGCTAGGTACAAAGCCAAAGGGAATGAAATTTATATAGCCAGGAGACACCTGCACTGTCACATTTACTGCAACACTAGCCACAAAAGATAAAACATGGGATCAGACTTCATGTCCATTAATGGATACATAGGTTGAAAAGATGACAAGGAGCCAGCAAGATAATTCACGAGATAATGGCTGAGTTACCAAGTCTGACTAGCTGAATTTGATCCCTGAGACCCACATGGTGGTAGGAAAGAACTGACTACTTCAAGTTGTCCTCTGTGTGTGATGGCATGCATGTGGAGCACACACACACATTTAATAAGAATTTTTACATAAAATGCTAAGAAAGTAGTGCAGATAGAGAAATCTTCAAGTTCTCATCTAGAAACAGAAAATGGCATGGTGGTTCCCAGGGGCTAGAGTTAGTAGCTGCTCAAAAGGAATGCCATCTCAGTTACATAGGATGAATCTACTCTGGAGAAGCAGCATGCATTGTGGTTACCATGGTTGCTAATACTCAGACATCTTAAATATTCTCCCCTTAACAATATTTACTATGCAATGATGAATGTATTAATTACCTTGACTGTGGTAAACATGTCACAGTGTATGTGTATGTGTGTGTGTATGTGTGTGTGTGTGTGTGTGTGTGTGTGTGCGTGTGTAAATCATCACATTGTCCACCTAAAATATATATAGGCTTTGTTTACTAATTACATCTGTATGAATCTAGAGAAAAATAAAAAAATAAAATTGTCTCTATCCTTTGTAACAAAAAGTTTAGTGATACTAGAAATGAAGATTAAATATACAGTAGAGCAACTTCCTTTGTTGGTCATTTTATTTTGTGAACTAAAATTTAAAAGGCTATAAAATATTTGAATATTATAGAATATTTAACATATATACATATATATTATAGAGAAAGAGATTGAATTCATCAGGAAGATTTTTTATAAACCACAAAATCACCCGCTCCCATCTCCATGTCTTGTATGTAATATATAACACTTATCATCACTCATGTACTATCTTCTCATCTGTATTATTTAGTATGTGTCTCCCTCACTTTCACATAAGCTTTATAGATATGGAATTTTGTCTTTTCATTGTTATAAGCCAAGTGCCATGCTTATAGTATGTAATCAACAAATATTTTTCAAATGAAATGAGCTATTTTACAGGAACATTACCATAATTGGATAGATCAATAGCAACATAATAACTTGAAAACAAAGTCAAATTTACTTCCAAGAAGAAAAAATAGAACAAATGGCTTTACAGATAAGCCTCTCAGACTTTCAGAGGTGCTGGACTGTCCATCCTATGGCTAATTCCACAGGAAAGACAGAAATCATCAGAATTTCTCTGAGGACAAGAGTAGACACAAATACTGCTTATATAAAACACAATGCACAACAGTATCTGTATTTTTCTATGAATACTAGATGGAATAAATCAATAAAATGAAGTCTGGACAGATGGCTCAGCTGCTAAGAGCATGTACTGTTCTTGAACAGAACTGGAGTTTGGTTCCCACACCTACATCAGGTAGCTCACAACCAGCTATATGTAACTCCAGGAGTTCCTGATGCCTCTGGCTTCTGCAAGCAGCAGCACTTACAAGCTCACATACATATGCACTAATTAGAACTAGAAAATATATAGAATATATGTATATATATATATATATATATATATATTCTAAATCATAAAATGTTTGTGTACAGCTTACTTAATTTTAAAGGAGTGTTTATTCAGGAAATGCAAGAGTTCCTCAATTTCAAATTATATATAATTATACTGTACTAAATGACAGACTAAAGAAGAAAAAATTATTTTTCCAATAAGTATTTTTAAATAAGTGAATAAATGTGCCATCGCCTTGAAAGAACTTTTAGTAACCTAGGAATAGAAAAAAAGCACATTTAATCATGTATATTTTTTTTAGCCAATTTTTGACTATACTAACACAGTACTGGGAATTGGCAAGTTGAAAGAGTTACCAGAGTCTTTATAGCTGGTATGTGCACTCACTCAGCCAAGTACAGGAATCTATAAGAAATACTCAAAATTCAGCAACATGACCAGGGACTTTTAGAAAGAGGTCAACTATTTGGGAAATGTAGTGTTAGGGACAATGGACTCTACTGAGGATGTTACAGTAGTTTGTTTGTTTTTGTTTTGTTTTACACTGCTTGGGATAGAATCCAGGACCTCACAATGCTAAGTGCTCTATCACTGAACTACATCCTAAGCCTTAAAGGAGAGTTCTAAATGTACTGTTTGAAATCATAGTTCCAAATGAACTGTGGTGTGTTTTACATTTAAAAGTCTGATGAAATTGAGGCTTTCTCCTGATATTGTTACTCCAGACTAAACTATTTTTGTCTATGGAGTTTTCAAGCGCACAAAGAAATACCATGGACACCACCACTATCACCCACTGGACCCTGTAACCTACAAGACCCACTCCTCTGCCCAAACCTACCAAACACATCATCCTCCCCTGGCCAACCATCCCCCACAAAATTAGTAGCCCCTGGAGGTACAAGCACCATCTGCACCATTTGGAACAAGAGGTAAGTGACTGGTATCCCAGCTAAACTGCCCCAATCTCTAGACCCTAAACCCCATGGCACATCCCATGCCCCTCCCTTTACCATCTCAACCCCAGCAGCCAGCCAGCAGATAAAAGTCCTGCAGGCAGGCTGATACACCACTGCTGTTACCCATTGGACCCTGTAACCTACAAGACCCATCACCCTCCCTCTGGCCAACCATTCTCTGCAAAATCAGCAGGCCCTAGAAGCACAAGCACCATCTCCACCATTTGGAAGAAGAGCCCCTAGAAACACAAGCACCACCTCTACCATTTGGAAGAAGAGCCCCTAGAGACACAAGTACCACCTGCACCAGTTGGAAGAAGAGCAGCCTCCCCAGGAACAGCCCTCTCCAGCAACAGCAGCATATCCTATAGGAACAAGTGCCACCCACACCACTGGGAAGAACAGGCACAGACAAAACCTACGCCAGTTGGAAGAACAGACACCACAGGCACAAGTCCACAGCAGCCAGAAGAACTGGAAATATGCTGGATCTAGACACCCAAACCCCCACAAACCTCAGCTGAAACAACCCTGCTTGACCTGACAACCATCCAATCAACAGAAAACTTGGCCATTCAGGCCAAAAGACAATAAAGGAAACAGACAATAAAGGAACAAAAGACCCATCCAACAAAGACATCACAAGAATCAACACTTGCTCCTATAATTATCCCAAACCCAGAAGGGTAAATGGCAGTGTAAAGAATACATTCAACAACATAAAGAGTAATATGGCACCACTAGAACCTAGTGACTCTGCAACAGCAAGACCTGAACATCTCAATGCATGTGAAAGAGAAGAAAGTCACCTTAAAAAATAACTTTATGAGGATGATGGAGGCCCTTAAAGAGGAAAGGGAAAATTCCCTTAAAGAAATCAAGGAAACAAACAAAGAAAATGGGAAAAAAAATCAATAAATCCCTTGAGGAAAGCTAAGAAAGTCAAGGGAAAAAATCAAACAGGTGAAGGAAAGAATTCAAGACTTGAAAATTTAAATAGAGGCAATAAGAAAACACAAACTGGGGGAATTCTGGAAATGGAAAATCTGGGTAAATGAACAGGAACCACAGACACAAGCTAGCCAACACAATACAAGAGATGGAAGAGAGAATCTCAGACAGCAAAGACACAATACAGGAAAGAGATTCATCAGTCAAAGAAAATGTTAAATCCAACAAATTCTTAACACAAAACATGCAGGAAATCTGGGACACCATGAAAAGACCAAACCTAAGAATAACAGGGTTAGAAGAAGGAGAAGAATTCCAGCTCAAAGGCACAGAAAACATATTCAACAAAATTATAGAAGAAAAATTTTACCAACCTAAAAAAGGCCATGCCTATGAAGGTACAAGAAGCTTACAGAACACCAAATAGACTGGACCCCCCCCCCCAAAAAAAAAGTCCCTTTGCCACATAATAATCAAAACAATAAACATGCAGAATAAAGAAAGACTAGTAAGTGCTGCAAAAGAAAAAGGCCAAGAAACATATAAATGCAGACCTATCAGAATTACACCCAACTTCTCAATGGAGATGCTGAAAGCAAGATGGTCCTGGACAGACATTTTACAGACACAAGAAGACCATGGATGCCAACCCAAACTACTATACCCAGGAAAACTTTCAGTCACCTTAGACAGAGAAAAGATATTCTATGACAAATCCAGATTTAAACAATACCTATCCACAAAATCAGCCCTACAGAAAGTACTAGAAGGAAAACTTCAACTCAAGGAAGCTAGCTGCACCCATGGAAACAGAGTCAATAGATAATCTCACACTAGCAAATCCCAAAGAAGTGAAACACACACACTACCAACAATAACAACAAAACCAAAAAAATAACAAGATTTAGAAATCACTGGTCATTAATACCTTTTAATACCAATGGACTCAATTCACCTATAAAAAAGACACAGGCTAACAAAATGGATACAAAAACAGGATCCATTCTCTTGCTGCATACAAGAAATATACATAAACTTCAAACACAGACATTATCTCAGATAAAGGGTTGGGAAAAGATTTTCCAATCAAATAGACCTAAGAAACAAGCTGGTGTAGCTAATCTAATATCTAACAAAATAAACTTCAAACTAAAATTAATGAAAAGAGATGGAGAAGGACATTTCATATTCATCACAGGAAAAATTCATCAAGATAAAATCTCAATTCTGAACATCTATGCCCCAAATACAAGGTTACCCACATTTGTAAAAGAAACATTACTAAAGCTTAAGTCACACATCAAACCCCACACACTAATAGCTGGAGATTTCAACTCCCCACTCTCACTAATGGACAGGTCTGACAGACAGAAATTTAACAGAGAAATAAGGGAACTAACAGATGTTATGACTCAAATGGACTTAATAGACTTCTGTAGCACATTTCACCCAAAGACAAAAAAAATACACCTTCTTCTCAGCACCTCATGGAACCTTCTCTAAAACTGATTACATACTTGGTCACAAAGCAAATCAAAACAGATACAGAAAATTGGAATAAACCCCTATATCTTATCAGATAACCATGGCTTAAAGTTAGAATTCAACAACACAAATTACAGAATGCCTACAAACTCATAGAAAGTGAACAATGCACAATTGAATCTCCACTAGGTCAAGGAAGAAATAGAGAAAGAAAGTAAAGATTTCCCAGAATTCATTGAAAATTAATGCACAACATACTCAAACTTATGGGACACTATGAGAGCAGAGCTAAGACGAAAATTCATGGTACTAAGTGGCAACATAAAGAATTTGGAGAAATCTCACACTAGGAACTTAACAGCATACCTGAAAGCTCTAGAACAAAAAGAAATAAACTCAACCAGGAGGAGTAGATGATAGGAAATAATCAAACTGGGGGCTGAAATCAATAAAATAGAAACAAAGAGAATAGTACAAAGAATCAATGAAACAAAGAGTTGGTTCTTTGAGAAAATCAAGATAGATAAACCCTTACCGAGACTAACCAAAAGGTAGAGAGAATATCCAAATTAACAAAATTAGAAATGAAAAAGGGGGACATAACAACAGACACTGAGGAAATCCAGAGTATCATTAGGTCATACTTCAAAAACTTGTACTTCACAAAATTGGAAAATCTAAAAGAAATGGACAATTTTCTGCATAGGTACCACATACCAAAATTAAATCAAGACCAGATACACAATTTAAATAGACCTATAACCCCTAAGGAAATAGAAGCAATCATTAAAAGTCTCCCACCCAAAAAAAAGGCAAGGGCCAGATGGTTTCAGTGCAGAATTCTACCAGAATTTCAAAAAAGAGCTAATACCAATAGTCTTCAAATTGTTCCACACAATAGAAACAGAAGGAACATTGCCAAACATTTTATGAGGCAACAGTTACCCTAATACCCAAACTACACAAAGATACAACCAAGAAAGAGAATGTATGGAGAGGAAGAGCAACAAAAGAGATATATTGATATAGGGGACCATTAGGAGGTTAAGGAGAAACCTGGTGCCAGGGAACCTCCCGGGTATCCATAAGGATGACCGCAGTTAAGATTCCTAGCAATAATGGAGAGGGTGCCTGAACTGGCCTTCTCCAGTAATCATATTGGTGACTACCCAAATTGTCATCATAGAACCATCATCCAGGAACTGATGAGAGCAGATGCAGAGATCCATAGCCAAGCACTGGGCCCAGCTCTGGGAGTCTAGTTGAAGAGAGGGAGGAGGGATTATATAAGCAGGGTGGGGGTCAAGATCATTTGATGGAGAAGTTCACAGACAGCTGACCTGAGTTCATGGGAGGTCACAAACTCTAGACCAACAGCTATGGAGCCTTCATGGGACTGACCTAGGCCCTCTGTATGTGGGTGACAGTTGTGTAGCTTGCTCTATCTTTGGGACCCCTGGCAGTGGGACCAGGACCTGTCCCTGGTGCATGAGCTGGCTTTTTGAAACCTGGTTCCTATGGCAGGATGCCTCACTCAGGGAGGAGGAGCTTGGTCTTGCCTAAACTTGATATGTCAACTTTGTTGATTCCCATGGGAGGCCTTACCCTTTCTGAGAAGTGGATGGTTGGGGTAGAAAGGTGGGGGGGGAGGGAACAGGAGGAGAGGAGGGAAGAAAACTGTGGTTGGTATGTAAATAAATAAATAAATAAATAAATAAATAAATAAATAAATAAATAA
>CABHPR010149089.1:5039-20550 GCA_902168415.1 Peromyscus melanophrys | reverse complement strand
TAAATAAATAAATAAATAAATAAATAAATAAATAAATAAATAAATAAAAAGAAATACCGTGAGCAGCCTAATATCCTCCCAAATTAGTTACAATGAGAACCCAGAACTTTGACAGTTTTGTGAAATATTTTTCAGAAAGACACAATAAACATATTATGAAACATTTGCCTTTTTCCCACTAATTGATGAGCACATCCAGGAAAGCCCATTTCCCACTGAAACTCAAAGTTGCTTTAGAGATTCTAGACAATGCAATGAGAGAAAAAGATAAAATAAAATTATAAACATTATAAAACTATAAATATCTACATTGTTGGCACAATATCAAAAAGGTGATACATGCAACATAAGCACAGTGACTCTAATATACAAAATAAATCAGAGAGTGGTTTGTAAAGACCTGAATAAATATGATAATGGAAAAATACATAAAGTGTCTATGGTGATTTAGTTTTGTCTACTTTACACAAACTAGGGGCATCTGGGAAGAGGAGCCTCGATTAAGGAATTGTCTCTATCAGATTGACCTGTGGGCATGTCTATGAGGTGTTTTCTTGATTAATGATTGATGTGGAATGGTACAAACCATGATGGACAGTGCTTTCTCCCCACCCCCAGGCAGATTGTCCTGGGTTGAATAAGAAAGCAAGTCAGTAACCAATTTATCTCTGTAACCTCTGCTTCAGTTTCTGCCTTCAGCTTCCTGCTTGAGCTACTGCCTAGACTTCCCTTGAGATGGACTATAACTTGTGAGCCAACACTTTCCTCCCTACATTGGTTTCGATCAATTGCTTTATTCTAGCAACAGAAAGCAAACTAGAATAGTGCCATTTATCTTTAAACTAATCAATGGCTTTAATATAATCATAGTTTTTTTTTTCTTTCAGCCTAGAATTTCCTTATGGACAGTTGTCTTAATGATCACAAATCTAGAGTGTAGGTTGCTGAGGATCTAACCCCGGGGCGTTAGTGTGCAATGCTCTACCAATAGGCTGTCATTATTTATCTTGAGAGGAAGGAGTTTATGTTCCTTCAATTTTATGTACTTGAGTTGAAGAGATGGGGCACAGGATGTAGCATGAGTCTTAAAAGGTCTCTCCAGTTCCTCAGCTGGTCCTGTTTCCTCAGACTGGAAGCCTCTGAGTCCAGAATGAATCTCAGCTGAACTGCTGCTAGAATCCTGAAAGCTTAACCAGCCAAATGCTTAACCAAATGCTTCTAGTTCCTGGTCTTCATGCCTTATATATCTTTCCTTTCTGCCATCATTCCTTGAGATTAAAGGTTCACTTCTTGGGATTAAAGGCGTGTGTCACCATGCCTGGCCGTTTCCAATGTGGCCTTGAACTCACAGAGATCCAGAGGGATTTCTCCTCTGGAATGCTAGGATTAAAGGTGTGAGTGCCACCATTTTCTAGCCTTTGTATCTAGTGGCTGTTCTGTCTTTGACCCCAGATAAATTTATTAGGGTGCACAATATTTTGGGGAACACAATACCACCACAATAGCTTTTAGGTTAAACAGAAAAAAAAATTAGGAAATTCCCCTACCAGGTATTACGGATATTCACTCAGCAAAATGACAGATACCACATCATAAATCACACTATCTTAAAATGTCAACCCTACCAGCACAAATGTTTGAGGAGCCCTAGATAAAATCTGGGGCACTTGATCCTCAAAATCATCAACAAACTAAGGTAGCTCGCTGTTATTTTACATCACTAAGTTTTAAGGTGGTTTGTTGTATTAGTTACTATCCTCACTGTTGAGATAAATACCCTGATTAAATCAACTCAAAGGACAAACAGGTTTATTTAGGCTTACAGTTCCAGAAGGAGACATCAGGTGAAGAAGGCATAGAGACAGGAGCCTGAGGCCAGTTTGTGCTCCAGGGGCCCAGCCTAGGGAATGGCGCCACCCACTAGGGGCAAATCCTCTCACCTCAATGAACCTAATCAAGATAATGCCTCACAGGCATGTCCACCCTGCAGTCTAGGTCTCAACAATTTGGCATACTTGTTATATAGCAATTATAACTAGAACAACTTGCTATTCTCTATAGTTACTGACAGAGTAATTATAAATTATTGTGTAAGAGTGCAAGAATAATTGTGAACATTTTAAAAACAAAAGTAAAATGAAATTACCCTAAAGTCATTCATGTATGGTTTAGTCTTATATTGGGATGAAATAGGCAAATAAATTGATATGTAGCAAAATTGTGATCAGGAATGCATTTATATAGAAACTTAAGAAAAATAAACAAGGGTCTCAAATTAGAGAAATTATAATTTTATAACTCATTTAGCTAATTGTTTTATTTAGAAAAGTAAGTAAAATTGGGTGTCTATCTCACATCATATTTCAGAATAATTTCTAGGTGAAATGATGCATAGGATATCAAACAGAGATGGGAGAGCAATGAAAGAGATACCACGATAGAGGGAGACATCAGGGGGATAGGGAGAAACCAGGTGCTAGAGGAGTTCCCAGTAATACACAAGGATGACCCCAGCTTAGACTACTAGCCTACCCCAGTAATCAGATTAGTGAATACCCTAATTGTCATCATAGAGCCTTTCTCCAGTAACTGATGGAAGCAGATGCAGAGATCCATAGCCAAACACCAGGCTGAGCTCCAAGAGTCCAGAAGGAGAGAAAGAGAGGAGGAATTCTATGAGCAAGGAGCATCAAGATCATGATGGGGAATCCTACAGAGACAACCAAACCAAACTAGTGGGAACTCATGAACTTTAGATCAACAGCTGTGAAGCCTCCATGTAACTAGACTAGGCCCTCTGCATAAACAAGACAGTTGTGTAGCTTGATCTGCTTAAGGGGCCCCCTGACAGTAGGATCAGGATCCAGGCTATTTGGAACCCACTACCTATGATGGGATACCTTGCACAGCCTTGAGGCAGGGGGAGGGGTTTAGACCGGCCTCTACTGAAAGTACTAGGTGCTGTGGGATGTTCTGTATGTTAAATGTATTGCTCTGATTGGTTAATAAATAAAACACTGATTGGCCAATACCAGGCAGGAAGTATAGGCGGGACAAGGAGAGAGGAGAATTCTGGGAAGTGAAAGGAGAGGCAGAGAGAGCTGCCAGCCAACGTGATAACAAGATGTTAAGATACCTGTAAGCCACGAGCCACATGGCAAAGTATAGACTAATAGAAATGGGTTAATTTAAGATATAAGAACAGCTAGCAAGAAGCCTGCCATGGCCATACAGTTTGTAAGCAATATAAGTCTCTATGTGTTTACTTGGTTGGGTCTAAGCGCCTACGGGACTGGCGAGTGAGAGAGATTTGTCCTGACCGTGACCCAGGCAGGACCAGAAAAACTCTAGCTACAACTAGGCTCTGTTGACTCCCCATGGGAGACCTAACTTTCTTGTAGGAAGGAATGGGGGTTAGTTTGGAGGGCGAGGCTGGAGGAGTGGGAGGAGGGAAGAGGGGGATCTGTGATTGGTATGCAAAATGAATAAAAAAATTTAATAAAAAAAAGAATACTAGATCAATGATCTAAATATAAGAGCTTAAAAAAAGAATCTTTTAGCAAAAAAAAAATCCAAAATAATCAAAATCATACAAGAGAAAGGGAAGTGATTTCTAGCAGACAGAAATAAGAAAAATAATGAGTTCTTGATTAATAAGAATAAATTTTGATCACGAAAGATAATACATTTTGGAGATTTATAGTATAACATAGCACCTGTAGTTAACAAGTTAAGAGAAAAGATGTGTTTGTATCCTTAATACACATGCACACACCCCACACACATGCGCACACACATGCATGCATACACACTATGCACACATATTAAAATCAAAAGACATGTACAAAGGCACACAAGAAAATCTGAAGGTTGTGGATATGCTGTTTGTTAATTATGATGGTGGTTTTGCAGGATACTTTTGAATTATAATTGAGATGAATACAACATATGTGACTTTTGTTATATCAGTAGGAGTGATATCAGAAATAAAGATTCATGTGATTAGAGACAAGATTGTGAATGTAGGGACTGGCTGCTTCCATCAAGAAATATTAATATGTTATCAATGTAATGGCAAGGATCACATTACAAATATCACATTTGGCATAGTATTTTCTGTACTGCTCAAGGATCAGCTTTATTAATTCAACTATATGTCAAACAAACATGTTCAAATAGAATCCATAGTTTTAAATTCTACCAGATAATTTTGTCAACAATCCTCTGAAGCAAATGTGTGGCACAATTGAAGTGATGTAAATACAAGTTCAAGTAAGCTGTGTTTTCTGTCAAGTTAATGCCATCTAATTAAAGTAAAATGAAAAAACTGAAAAAAATAGCTAAAATGGCAAAAATATTATTAAATTGTAAATACTAAATTTACTATATTAATTATAAATTAAATTTATATATCAAATTATAAAGTATTTAAAATATTACATTGTAATTATTAATTTATACTTAATACTAATTTCCTAGCCATGACGTCAAAAGCAAGATCATCAAATGAAAACTATAGAAGTTTGATTTCATAAGAATGTTTTAAATGCTTTGAGAAAACCTTCCCGTGAGGGAAATGACATGAACTTCACTTTAATTTCTTCCAAAAGGTCCTACAGACCTCACTATTCAACCCTTCATCTCCATAGCTAACCTTTTCCTGTGGATGTTCTCCTACTCAATGCTGTTTTAAATAGCCATGCCTACTTTCAAGTAAAACTATACCACTTTGTAATAATAGTAGAATCTTACAAGACGAAAAAAATTTTAACTCCGCACTCTTATTTCTTTATCATTGCTATCATTTTTCTTATAAAAAATCATACATATCCTATACATACACACACACATATATATACATATGTCTCTGTGTGTATATATATATACATATATATATATATAGTATAGACAACATGTGCATATGCATATATACAGAGATAATGTTATTTCCTCCTTTTATATTTGGGTGCCTCAATCCTTCTTGAGTGGTTTCAGGTTCCCAACAACAGAGTTATAGAATGGCCCACTGCTCCCTGCCCCCACACATGATGACTTTCTCATTATATATGTTGTGGTTGCACATTTACTACAACAGAGGAGCCAACACTACCACAGCAGTATATCATAACACTCATAGTTTGCATTAGGGGCAGGGTAGAGAGAGAAGAAAAGCTGAAAAACCCACATGTTGCATTTGGATTGCCAATGGTTAACAGATTGCAACTCAGAGAGAATGGTGCTGGGTAATCTACCACACAGAGTTATAAGTTAAAGCTTCAACATATGTTCAGGAATTTGGAATAGTCTTTCATTGGTTTGGCCCACAGGTGTTAACTGATTAATGTCATGTCTGTCCTTCCCTCAATCCTCCAGCCCTGGTAATGAAATGTAGGAAACTCAGGATGTTTCTTTTTATAGATCATAAGGACTAGAAAGTGGGTTTTCACTAGATGCCAAAATGGCTTTGACCTTGACTTCTCAGCTCCAGAACTATGAGAAATAGCACACGTTTTATAATGCTGGTAGGTTTGTAGCATTGTGTTAGAGCCTCCTGGATGGACTAAAACAGGTGCTTCCCTTCCTCCACATGGAAGGCTAGACCCCACAACAACTATACATCAGGCTTGACTAAATAGTATCTCCCTAGGGCAAGCCTTACTAATATGGCTGCAGTGCACTAACGTCTCAATGTGGTTCATTTTCTTTCCCTCTTCTGGAAGAGTAGGGAGCTTTTTCTCCAGTACTTTAAGAATCTGACATTCAGTGACTGGATCCCCATGGAGGATTTAGTCACCACCCTTCTTCATCTGAACCTCCAGCTTGGTTTCCTGCTTAGGACTTCCCTACAGTGGTTCTGGCTCTGGCAGTTGTAGTTCTCCATACTTGTCCATCTACCTTTCTGATTTGGCCAGCAGCTGTTTTGCCTGTAACCTCATTTCTCTTATGAATCTAAGAAATAATTTTCATATTTCAATTTGTTCACATTTTGTATTTGTTTTTAGACAAGGGTGATCTATTTGTGCTACTACAAGAAAGTACTTGAGACTGGATTGCTCCTAAAGAATGGGAGTTTATTTTAGAGAGTTCTGAAAGCTGGGAAGTCCAAGACCAATGCTCCAACATTTGGTGAGACCAAATCTGCATCCAAGATAGTGTCTGATGGTCCCTCTGAGGGAGCAGCACTGGATCCTCACATGACAGAAGTGTGCTGGAGAATTTCTCTCCAGCTCCCACCAAGCCCCGCCAGTCCCGGAGCCCACTTATAAAATAAAAATACCGAGTCATATTATTTAAACTGCTCGGCCATTAGCTCAGGCCTACCATTGTCTAGCTCTTACTCTTATACTAAGCCCATTTCTGTTAATCTATATGTTGCCACGTGTTCCGTGGCTTTACCTGTTGCCTCTACATGATGCTCCCTGAACAGCAGTTGGTGTCCCCTTTTTTCTGCCTTCCTCTCCTTTTCTTTTCTCCTCTCTCCTAGTCCCGCCTATACTTCCTGTCTGACTACTGGCCAACCAGTGTTTTATTTATACAGAGCAATATCCACAGCACAGAAGAGCAGAATAAATTATCTGCTTACATTAACTCATTCCTGACATTTCCCAGAAAGCCCTACCTCTAAATGCTACTGTATCTGATTTAAGTTTTTAATGCATTATTTTGGGGAGAGAAATTAGATGAGAACAAAATAGTAACGTTCTCTCTGCCAAATCTCCAAATAAATTGACACACAAGAATAAAGTACTGTGCTTATTCTGTATCTTAGTATGTTCTCTCCTGCAATATGATGTAGCCAGCTCTGAACTGGCCATGAAATATGATTAAGGAATTTCTGGGAATGTTATAAAGTTACTGTTAAATGATTGATGCTATGAAACTGACTCCAGAGGGAGCACTTGCAGCAGAAAGAGTAGTACGTGCTAATGTAGCTGAAGTTTTCCTGGTCCTGCCTGGCCCACAGTCAGGACAAGTCTCTCTCACCTGCCAGTCCTGCAGCTGCTCAGACCCAAGTAAACACAGAGACTTGTATTACTTATAAACTGTATGGCCGTGGCAGGCTTCTTGCTATCTGTTCTTATATCTTAAATTAACCCATTTCTATTAATCTATACCTTGCCACATGGCTCGTGGCTTACCAGTACTTTACATCCTGCTCCTCATGGTGGTGGCTGGCAGCATCTCCCTCCTCAGCCTTCCTGTTCCCAGCCTCCTCCTCTCTCTTTGTCCCGCCTATCCTTCCTGCCTGGCTACTGGCCAATCAGCGCTTTGTTTATCAACCAATCATAGCAGCACACTCACAGCACAGAGAACATCCCACAGCGTGCTGATATCTGGGGTACACTCCAGTCTGTTTTGAAACAGGCAAGCACACCAGTTCCCTGGGCCCTTACAGTAAACACACTCCAGGGAGTAAATGGAGACTCATTATTAGAGTCTACTAAACTTTCTTCTACTTCAAAACATCTATAATTCATCTACCAGTGTTAAAATTCCAATCCTAATATTTAATATTTTCCCTCCATTTTTTGATACTTCCTCTCTTTTATATAAGCATATTCAATTTCTGCCCCATGAATATTCTTTTACTTCAATACAGCTCCCTTCTCAAGGGAAAAAATGAGGAAAAACTATATTCTACATCTTGAAAAATGAAATGAAAATGAAAATTGTGTGTGTGTATATATATATATATGTAATATATATACACAATATAGATCGTGTTTTAGAATGTATTATTACTATGTCACTAAAAAAACTCTAGTTACAGATAAGGAAATATAACATTTCAAATTATCTTTAAAGATGGTGTGTTGATTGAAGGAATTGAAAAAAAGGATCCAAAAAATATAAGCCCACACAGCTCCAGCCACAGGATTTCTTTAAAAGATACCAAAAATATACATTAGAGAAGAGACAGCATCCTCAAGAAAGGGTTCTGAGACATTCATTACAGAGAACGAGTCTAAATGGGAGGCCTACATCAAATTTCTCCCCTCAGAGCTCAGGGAACCCCATGGAAGAGGAAGCAGAAAGATGCTAAGAGCCACAGGGGATGGAGGACACCAGGGGAACAAGGCTCTCTGAATCAACTAAACAGGATGCATATGAGCTCACAGAGACTGAAGCAGCAAGCACAGGGCCTACACAGGTCTGAACCAGGTCCTCAGTATTGTGAGCTTAGTATTTTTATGAGACTCTTGACTGTGAGAATGAGTGGGTCTCTGACTCCTGTGCTTTGTGCCTTTGTGTCCAACTTCAATATGATAGTCTTTACTTCATCTTATTATATTTCATTTTGTCAAAAAAAAATTAAAGCAGGAAAGAAATGGTGCTGGGAAACTAGGAGAACTGCACACAGAGTGAAACCAGGCAGTATCTCTCAACCTGCACAAAAGCCAACTCCAAATGGATCAGAGACCTCAAAAAAACATGAACTAAATAGAGGAAATTTTAGGGGAAACACTGCAAGATACAGGTATAAACAAGGACTTTTTGAATAGTATTTCAGTCACTCAGAAAAGAAAGTCAATAATCAACAAATGACACCTCATACATTTTAAATTTTTCTTGACATTAAAGGAAACAATTAAGTAAAGAGACGGCCTACAAAATGGAAGAAAAATATTTCTATCTATATGTTCAACAGAGGATTTAACATACAGAAAATACAAAGAACTAAAAAAAAACTAAACAAGAAAACAAACAACCAAACCAAAACTGGGCTAAGGGAATGAATGGTGAGGTCCCAAAAGAAGAAATACAAATGGCTAAGAAATACTTTTTCAAGTGTAAGATATCCTTAGTGTCTTAGTCAATATTCTACTGCTATGAAGAGACTCCATTACCATTAAAAAGCATTTAATTAGGGCTTGGTGACATTCAAAGGTTTAATCCAATCTCATCATGGCGAGAACCATGGCAGCATATAGACAGACATGGTGCTGGAGAGGTAGCTGAAACTTTTTGTTTTGTTTTAAGATTTATTTATTTATTATGCACACGGTGTTCTGTCTGCATGTATGCCCACATGCCAGAAAAGGGTACCAGATCTCATTATAGATAGTTGTGAGACACCATGTGGTTGCTGGGAATTGAACTCAGGACCTCTGGATGAGCAGCCAGTGTTCTTAACCTCTGAGTCATCTCTCCAGCCCCCAAGAGTTTTACATCTGGATTGGCAGGTGGCAGGAAGAGAGAGAGAGCCACTGAGCCTGATATAGGCTTCTGAAACTTCAAAACTCACCCCCAGGGACACACTTTCTTCAGCAAGGCCACACCTACTCCAACAAAACCACACCTCCTAATCCCTCTCAAGTAGTGCCACTTCCTAATGACCAAATATTCAAATCTATGAGCCTACGGGGCCCATTCCTACTCAAACCATCACACTTAGCATCAGGAAAATGCAAATTAATATTACTCTAAGGACTGAAGAGATGGCTCAGCTATTGAGAGCATGAGCTTCTCTTTCAGAGGACTAGGGTTCAATTCCTAGCATTCATGTAGCATTTTAGGACCATCTGTAATTTCAGTTCCCAGCAGTCTGACCTTTCTTCTGACCTCTACAGTGGTGCACATGCAGGCAAAACAGCCATAAAATAAAAGCAATAGTTTAAAAAAGTAAAACAAACTACTCTGAGATTCCATCTCAGCCAAGTAAGGATGGCTACTATCAAGAAAACAAATGACAACAAATGCTAGTGATGATGTGGGTTAAGAGGAATCCTTATCCACTTTTAACAGTAGTGCAAACTGGTGTGATCACTATGGAAATCAGTATTGAGATTCCTCAAAATAAATAAATAAAAAACCTGCCACATTACACAGCTATATCATTACTATGTATATGCCCTAAAGATTCTATAGCCTACTGTAATTGGACATTTCCTGTCCCAACTGCCCAGTCCCAAATAACCAGACTCAGAGGATAAATATGAATTACAAATTCTTGGCCAGTAACTCAGGCTTATTACTAACTAGCTCTTATATTTTAAGTTAATCCATATTCCTTATTTACACTCTGCCACATGGCAGTACCTTATTTAGCATGGCATGCTCATCTCCTCATCCTTCTGCATCTGGCTGGTGACTCCTGACTCCACCGCTCTCCTTCTCATCATACTTAGTTTGGTCGTCCCACCTACACTTCCTGCCTGGCCACTCAGAGTTTTATTAAACCAATTCAAGTGACAAATCTTTACAGTGTGAAAGAGGATTATTCCACAGCAGCCTATCACAGAAATACCTACACATCCATGTTTGTTACCACTGTACTCACTTATAGCAAGGAAATAAAATCAGCCCAGATGTCCATCATCTGATGAATAAAATAATGAATATGTAATATATATACAAGTGGAATTTTATTCAGCTGTAAAGAAGAATGAAATAATAATAATTTCACCATAATGGGCAGAGCTGGAAAACATGTTAAGTGAGAAAACTGAGGCTCAGAAAAATGCATAGTGCATGTTCTTTCTCCTATGTGAATCTTAGACTCTGACTTTTTATGTATGTGCATGTATGTAGAATGTAAGTGAGTGTGTGTGTAGGTCCTAGGACACTAGAGAAAAGGGCTCCTGAGAAGGAAAGTATATTCTTTAAGCAGAAGGAAGGTTGACTACTATATATGACATGGAAGTGGAAATGGGGAGTACGGACACAGAAAGACCCAAAGTGGCCTTTGATAAAGTTGAATGTCCTTTCACCAAAAAAATTTGGAATAAACTAGGAATAGAAAGGGCAAACCTCTACTTAGTAAAGGTTGTATATGACAAACCTATATTCAACATTATATTAAATGGAGGGAAAATCTTAACATTTCTACTAAAATCACTCACAAGAGTGTCCATGTTCTGAACCCTTATTAAATATAATGCATGAAATCTTGGTGTAGCCATCACAGAAATAGGGGAGAAATCCTAAGCAATCCCAAGCAAAGAGAACAATGGCAGAAGTGTTACATGATTTCAAGGTATACACCAAGCCTTAGGAAAACAGCCTGTGGCACAAAAACAGAATGTAGCTCAACAGAATGGGAAGAAATCCACACAGTTCTAACTACCTGAGCCTTGACAAAGATGTCAAAAGCCTCACTGGCAAAATGCAGCCTCTTCAACCAACGATGCTAACAAAATTACATGTAGAATTGTGAACATAGATATGTATTTCTTCGCCTATACAAAAATATGTTCAAAATCAAAGACCCAAAATTGTTAAGGACAAATATTTCAAGACATAGTCACAGACAGGGATTTTATGGGAGGGACTCTATCAAGTAGCTCAGGAAATAAAACCTTGGACTGACAAATCACAACTAATGGAATTAAAAGCTTCTTTACAACAAAGAAGGAATCAACTGTGTGAAAACGTAGTCTACAGAATGGAGAAAATCTTTGCTACCTACAGTTTTTATAGATTATTAACATCCAGACTATATAAAAACTTTAAAGAGTAAATGCCAAGAAGTCAAACAACCCTATCAACAAATACATTAATGAAATGAATAAAAGTTCTCAAAAGATAAAGCATGAATGGTAAGTAAACATATGAAAAAAATGTTCTAAGGAAATACTAAGAAAATGGCATACCGTGTCTGAGTGAGATACCTGCACACCCATGTTTACAGCAGCATGTTCACAGCTGCCAAAAGACAGAAATGACCCAAAATGCTCCCTGGCAGGTGAATGAATAAATGAAGGAATGAATAAAATGTTGTAAGTCCACTCAGATATCATTGAACCTTAAAAAGGAAGGAAATTCTGACACATGGTGTGACATGAGTGACCTTGAAAACATGTGCCAAGTGAAATGAGCCAGTCACAAAGGATACATACTGTATCATTCTGCTTATGGAAGTTCCGTGCACCCATCAAATCCATACAGCCAACAAACAGAATAACAGTTGCCAGGGGCTTAGGGAAGATGGGATTGTTTAATGTTCCCGGGGCTTCTAGTTTACAAGATTCTAGTGATGCTCTATAATCTTCTAGAACTGTTCTAGAGATGGATGCTGTGATGGCTATTCAATATAAATGCATTTGATACCCTTGACTCTATACTTTAGGATGCTAGCTATTATGTTCTGTAATTTTTACTTCAATCTTTAAAAAAAATAATTCATGAAAACTGAGGCCAATGAGATGGCTCAACAGGTAAAGGGACTTCAAGCCAAGCCTGACCACCACCTGAGTTTGATATCTGGGATCCATATGGGATCCACATGGTAGAAGGAAAGAACTGGCTCCCACAAGTTGTCCTCTGATTTGCACACAATGCTTATGTCATAGGGAAAAGGGAACCTGTGGATACTCATCATGAGAGTATGAATTACCCCAGGCACTATAAAAATCAGTATGGAGGATCCTCATAAAACTAACAGTTAGAACTATCACATGGCCCGATGATACCATTCTTGAGTATTTATCCAATTGACTCTAAATCAACATGTCACAGATTCACTTGCATATCTATGTTTATTGCAGCACTATTCACAACATGCAAGTTCTAGGACCAGCCAAGGTGCTCAGCAGCAAATGGATGGATAAAGAAAATGAGTTATGTTTAGCCATAAAGAATTAAATTATTGCCTTTGCAAGAAAATGGGCACAATTAAAGATCATCATATTAAGAAAAACATTTCAGAATCATAAAGGCAGTACCATCTAGTCTATCATTTATGGTTCCTGTACTTTATACAGACACAAAAAATCATATGTGCACATAAACATGAAAGTAGAACCAAGGCTGGGGAAGGGAATGGAAATAGCAGGAAGAAGAAGAGAGAGAAAGAGGAGTGTGAGGATTAGTATGATCAAAGTGCATGATATAGAAATCCAGTACTGTACACAATGAATATTTGCCAATAAAATCATTATGAGATCACCTCAGTTTCTGTCAGCCAATCACCATTACATGAAGTATTAAATTCTTCTTTGCAAAGGAGAAGCAGAAATAATTAACCATCAGATACATGCGAACATGTAAAGGGTCCCCTCCTAGACTCTGACTCTCTTTGAAGGGGAGGAGCTGACTTCACAAACTGTTCCCAAGACAATGGTTCATGTTGTTTAGGCTGCTCTGGGTTTGCTGTAACAGAAACAACACATTGCTGTTCTCTCTGGCTAAAGCCACTCTACAGCAGCACAACCAGATCTTCAAACACTTCCCTTTTGATGCAGACACCTGTTTTTGAAAACACTCCAGTAGACACCATACAGAGGGCGTGGAACTCGGATTATTCAGGATGGATCTAACCTGAAAGTCTCCCCTCTGCAGTCTAGCTTTCACTGTAGCAGAATCAATGCTGTCAAGGAAGATGTTAATTACTATTATTAATTAATAGTCCTACACAGCTGCAACACCTAGGAACCACAGCGGTGACTGGCATGACAAGACAGCCATAAAGGTGCAGAAAGCGGCACTCACACACTGGTGGTAATCAGCTGCTGTCTCACTGGACTCAAGGCCCACACACATACAGTAATAATAATAACAATAATAAAATAACAACAATAGTAAATTACAAGTTTTTTTTAAATCTTCAGTAAGTTAGTAACAGTCATGCTGAGCTCATATTCTACACTTTTAAATCTATTACTCTTAAATAAAAGTCATTTTAAAAAATGGATGAAAGGTAGGAAGGAGATGAAGAAAAGAGGAAAGAAAAAAGAACCAGCATCCTTTCTGGTCCACTGCTGTGTAATTATAAGACAGCTGTCAGTTTGAATAAGATTTATAGGTACCCCGCTAAGCTTCAGCCTCTAAGACTTGTTGGCTTGTCCACATACATATACCCTCCAGTGAACAAATACAGAAATTAGGAAATAAATACAAATGTGCACACTGAAAAGCCCCAAACATGATTTTGAGGAAAATGAATTAGAATTATAGTATTCTCTCACAGAATAAAAATATTGTTTTTAAGGCTGTTTGCAGTCTTTAAATGGAATTTGATTGGTAGAAGTCTCCTTGGGCTGTATTGCAAAAGGTAGACACATTCTGTTAAGGTCTATGGAACAGAGACTTTGCCTTAAACTTTGTGGTTTCATGAAATTAGCTTTGAATCAATTCAGGAGTCTTATTTGTTTTAAGCCCTGGGAAAAAGAGTCATACTAAAACACAGGGGAATCCAATCACTGTAGAAAAATACAACCATCTGTCAGTGACCTCAGGTGGCTTCCAGCCCTTAAGCCTCACTCTTACAGTCAGGATACAGTTCACAATTCTGTGCAGTCCTTCATCACAGCATGTGACTGGCCAAAGAGAGTCACACCATCAAACATGGAGCATTCACACTGCATCCTAACCCATTCACACTGACCATTTCTCCTTTGATGACTCTTGGGGTCCTAGAAGTTAGAAGGTCAGAGTTCATGTAGAATCAGAGGAAAGGCTGGGGATTTCTGTCGCTGTTGAGTTTCTCCTCTCAAAAACTCCAAGCATACCACAAACCTTTCTTCAATGACATCAGACCAGACAGATAACTTTATATGTAACCTTATAACAGCTTACTGGGACAAGAGCCCCAACTCAGCACACCTACAGCTCTGGTCCTGAGCCCAACAACCCTCATTCCCACAGAGGGGCAACTGTGCCCCCCAAGCTATCCTCCAGGTGTGAGGGGTCCATAAAGGAGAGGTGGGGATGTGTTTGTTCCCACCTAACTCTATGCCCAATCTTGGACCAGCCAAGGCCAGTCCTCCATCTAGATCCTTCCTGTCCTTGACTCAGACTGCCCTGCATCTTGATAAAATATGGACTCTCCACCAAGTTTGAACTTCAGATAAATATATTTGAGACATTTTTATTCTTCATAAGTACTGCTTATCTGACACTCAAATGTTATTAGTTGTCTGCTAAGAGGAACCTATGTTTCCTCAGGGCAGAGTCCCTAAATGCTTACCCAATACCAAGTGGTCCACACAGCTCTAAACAGACTCAGAAGGTTGCATTTATATATTTATTCATACATACACATATATATTATTATTGTTACACACATGCACACACACATAGTATTCATGAATTTGGGAGGGGTTTGAAGGGAGAAGAGGGAACAGGGAAATAGCATGGTTATATTTAAATTAAATTTTTTTAAATGTTAGTGGGAATGCTGCTTTGTTATTTGTTATTTGTTTTTGTTTTGTTGAATGTGCCAGAGGCAAGGAAGTGGATGTGAAGAAAGACCAGCAGTACAGGAAGGCTTGAAAAAGCAGGTTGCAAGCCTTAGCCTAGCTCTGATGCCCTTTCAGACTTTACCTACAAAACACAAATTCAAAGATAAAATTACTAAGGTTGAAAACACAATGATCACAATGTTAAGACCTGAAAGTTTAATAAAACTTTCCACGTGGATGCTGTGCCTGCATGGTGTGAGTGACTTTCCATCACTGTGTCCCTTGGCCGCTGCCTGAACGGCGAGTCTCCTTGGCTCAAACCCACTCAGGCTTCTCTAGCACCATTCCACAGCACACACACAGCTAACACCGAGCACATTCCACAGCAC
>CABHPR010149087.1:0-36660 GCA_902168415.1 Peromyscus melanophrys | reverse complement strand
GTGTGTGTGTGTGTGCATGTGTGTGTGTGTATGTGTATGTGTGTGTGTATGGGGGGAGTGTTTGTGTACAAATATGTGAGAGAGAGAGAGAGAGAGAGAGAGAGAGAGAGAGAGAGAGAGAGAGAGAACGCAATTCTAACATTCCAGGACTGAACAACTAGACAAAGTAGAGAAGTCTGCAGAAGGCTAGAGAACAGATCTGTCTGACAACATGATGTTCAGGATGCTTTGGAAAGTCAGGCACAATGGTGCACAACTGTAGCCTCAGCTACTCCAGAGGTTGAAGCAGGAGGATCACTTGAGTCCAGGTCTTCCACGGTAGCCTAGGGAAACATAGTTGGACCCCCATCTCAAAATAACAACAATAAAAGATGGCTGTGAGATAACAAAAGAGAAAATGGGTGATGCACAGATGACAGCTGATGTTAAGCGCGGTGTTCAGAAGGAAGAACTCTGGGCTGGAAGAACAGTGGGAGCTGTGAACAAAAAAGCCACACCGTTTCAATCCCTGAAACTGGTTAATACCGCCAAAGACATACAGAGAAAAAGGACCACACTGAATGCCCAGAAACTAAGCATTGACACGATAGTGGACAGAAGAAATGCCAGCTGAGGGGGGCTGACCAGCCCTGTGTAGACAAATACACAGAGAGCACTGAGGGGATGAGGGCCCCAAAGTACAGGGCTCCTGATGAGTCAAGTCCGAGAACTAAAAACTGACCCTTGGACTGAGTAAGATGAGCAGCACCGCTGAGGCCAGGACAATGCAGTTTCCACATACAAGCGAGCAGATCAAAACACAGAGTGGGTTTAGAAGTGAGTAGCATGGAGGACGGGAGACAGAGTGACGAGAAGACAGAAGCCATGAACACCTCTGACTCTGTGAAGGAGTTTTGTTGCAAAGATGGGGGCAACTATTGGTGGGAGTGAATAGGGTCAAAGAGCATTGGTTGCTCTTTTTTTTAAAAAAAAGTACTTATTTTATGTGTGTGCCAAATGCTACACACAAGGATACATAAGTCAGAAGAGGTGTAGGAAAAACAGTTGTTAGGCACCACACGGGTGCTGAGAAAACCTGGGTCCTCTGGAAGAACAGTAAGCGCTCTTAACTGATAAGCCCTCTCTCCAGCCCCCAAATGTTGGTTTCATTGAAGTGGATGACTGTTTGTACCCTGATGGAGCAGCAGACAGACATGGAAGTAGCACAGAAAGGAAGAACCAGGGTGGCTGGAATGGTTGCCTTGGGACAACAGGAGGAGAGGACCAGGAGCATTTGAAGAAGCTGGCTTGAGAGAGCAGCCAAGCAGTTCACTGTGTGGACCAGTGGCATAGCACTAGAAAGTGAGGCGATGAGGTTGTGAGAGTTGGTGAAGCATCTCTTCCATCAGCATCAACTTACTTATTAATAAAAGCAGAAGGTAAGTTACCAATGGAGAAAGACAAAGAGCTGGGAAGAAAAGACAGCAAGAAACATGGAGGAATCTTTTAGGACAATGGCACAGGAAAAGAGTTGGAGGAGCAGATGCCTTGTATCTTTGAGCCCCTTAGCCAGTAAGAGGGAGGGAGGGAGGGAGGGAGGGAAAGGGGGAGGAGGGAGGGAGGGAGGGAGAAGCATAGAAACCCTAGGCTCCTGTAATGTTTTTGCAAAGTGAGGTTCACACAGATGCTTCCTAACTGGGATGGGGCGATCATTCACACAGCATCTAGATGAGGCCCCGGCATGAGAGTGTTTTCAGTTTTGCCAGCCACCCACTTGCGATTCTCCAATTCTGCAACAGTAGGCCTAAAACGGTCACAGACAATAATAAATGAATGGGTGTGACTGTGTTCCAATAAAACTTTATACAAACAGGCAAAGGGCTGGATTTGAGCCCTAAACTATAGTTGGCCAACTCCTATAACCTAAAACAGACATCCTCTAAGGATTAAACAATTATAACTTCTCACATTACACTACAAATACTACTATCTGCCAAAGGAGGCTCAGTGGAACACAGAGCCTAATGGGAACGGGATCTAAATTCCAAACACGAGCTCATACAGTTCTTCTAGCGTAACACTGTAAATATCCTTCACCATGATTTCTGAGTATAATAAAAACATTCCATCACCCCACACTGCATTCCTCTGAGATGATTATACCAATCTGAAGCAGATAAAAGCAAGCAGAGAAAGGCCCACGTTAAAGTACTTAGGAAGAGGTAGTATACATCTTAATAAACAAAAACAAGCACTAACCAGCCAGAAAATTATCATGTACCCAACATTCCAGGAATTGTTATTCTATCTACTTCTGGACTGGGCCAGATTCCAGTCTACAGGTTACAGAGTGATCTTTATAGATGGGATAACCTTTTCCCATGTTCAGATCCATCTGTAAGCCCTTCTACACACACCCTTTCATGCCTAGATTCCTGGAGCAGCAGTTCTCAACATGACTCAAGATTCCAGATAGCTCAGAGTCTACGCTCTGAACACACAACCTCCTGTGAACATCCCACCACTGGCTCCATTCAGAAGCCACATGTGGAGAGGAAGTGAGCTCATACAAACCAGCTGGTGTGACCAGCAAACTCAGTATCTAATTGATGCACTCTTGATTTATTTAAATTTGACCATAATATGTAGTGAAATCTGGCTAACGAATATCAAGTTGGACAGTCAGCCTTAAGGAAAAGGTGAGGGAAGGGGAGCAAACCTAACTAGGCATTAATTTTTTTTTCTTTTTCTGCCTAAAACTCTTCAAATAGTCCCAAACTTTCTGCTACATAATCCTTGGGTTGAAATAATAGCAGGCTCTGTAAAGACATGTTCCTTACCATAATTCTTCGTAAGGAGTTTCTTCAAAGGAGCTCCTGTTTCCTTTCCTACCACGAGCAGCATGAACCAACTGTCTTCCGTGGCAGACAGAAGCTGCACATGGAATGCAAAGCCTATTCTGTCTGTACTGAGACTTAAGTTTGGTCAGACAGAGTTCAAGCATATCCCTGTTGAACATCAGCATTCCCATCTTTGTGGGGTATGAACAACGCCATATTGAGGGTGCCAGTCTCTATAACTGCCTCTCACTGTGTACTGGCAAACAGCATCAGGACAGGAGGCAACAGGCTAAATGCTAATTAGCTTTCATGCGCAGGCTGCTCTTTGGGGAGGGGGTGGTGAAGAGGCCTGAGGCACCTTGTCATTACCAGATCTTACTCCACCCAGACCACAGCAAGGGTTGAGGCCAATCCAGCCTTGGAGCGAGGAAGAATTTCTGGGGATGGGAGGGAAAAGTAGCCTTTCTAGAAGGCTCCTGTTTGCTTTCAAACTTCCTAACAACACAACATTCATCATCGGGAGAATAGAGCTCCTGGTAGGATATTCATATATTCCTTCTGAAAAGTTAGTTTCCCTTCCAGATCGCTAAAGGATATCTGATAACCCAGAGACTTCTCTACAATCCCATAGGAGTTTTAAATGAAGAACACTGTATTATATTTGTGTTTGCTTTACACATTTGTTCAGGACAAGAAAGTGACTTGCCTTGGACTCTGCTTTCCTTTCCTTACCTCCCACAGCCAGTCAAGATGCACAGCTGCAACACAGCCTGAGCCCATCTTCTTCTATCTGTTGCCAGGACTGAACCACTGTCACAGACTACTGACTGACTGGCCTCCTGGATACACCCTTGCCCTAAGTATTACCTGGGCTATCCTTGCCAACATCAGAGGGTAAGGGCAAGAAGAAAGAACTGTGTGCCTGACCCCCACTACAGAACCCCAGAACTCCCTTCTGTGGCCTCAGAATAGTCATTTCACCTCTGTGCATCGGTGACCTCATCTATAAATCGGAGGTAGTAACACTACATTCTTGGCAGGATTATTGGGGATTAAATTAATTACATAAAATATTCAAACCACTGGATGAGCTGTCCTAAACCCTGTCTAAGAAATGCCCTAGAAGGCTCCTGCCTGCTTTCAAATTCCCTAACAGCATTCATCATTCTTAGCAGCCCAAACTCCTGGCCTTGCTCTCATCTCATTGTGCCTCGCTCTTAGCACCCACTCACTGCTTCTGATCTGGAATACACTCCCCCTTTGTTCCTTGGTGCTCTGCGTTGAGCTCACAAGTCCTCCCCTGCCTGTGACTGCTGATATTTCCAGCCATCGGTCAGTTACTATCTCAGCAATAGTCTTCCAGCCATCACAGTGTCCAGTCAATTTTGGAGCTCTGAGAGCACTGTCTTATTTACTATCTCACGCCATGAAGTCCCTGCTCCTCCTAGAGTATGGAGGTGTCATCTGTCACACTCAGTTCTCAGCCTCTAAGACCTAGAACAGTGCCTGGCTTTATCCAGCGTGCAGTAAACACTGTGACAATGGCTTGCTTCCATGGATGGAGGGACGGATGAAAAGATACGGTCTTGTAAGTAGTGTGGTACATACCAGACTTCTCAACCCAGATTCCCTTGAATGAACACCTCATTGACCTGGCTGCTGACAAGTGAACACCCTTTTGCAATTAACCTATGTCAATGTTATCTGAGCTGCTTTTGCATTGCTCACCATGTTCATTCCCAGGACATTCAGAAACCAATAATAGATCTGTGAGGGATGAGAAGTGCTGGCCATCTCAAGCCAACACAGAATGACTCTTGGTGTCTATTCTAGTTGCACAGATCCCTGCGGGAACAGCAACAGTGGCCTGGAAACTATACTGTATCTTGAAATCTTCTTCTGTTAACATACTGCTCTTCCTCCCTTCCCCAAGCCCATATCTCAGGATCACACCTAGTAGCCCTGCTGCACACTAGCCTTTATCTTGTTGCCCCCAGGGAAGTACAAGTTGTAGTATTTAAGACGCCTGTAAAGGAGTAAACTGGCTCCCAACCTACCTGGACATACAGATAGCACACTGCAAAGTTCTTATACACCTAGCACCTTTATTCCCACTGCCAGTGGGTCCCATCCCTGAGCAATGGCCTTGAAACCGTGGCTCACATGAAATTTTTTTTACTATCTGTGTTTTAGACTGTTTCATGAGTGCATCTGAATCTACACACTGAAATCTGCAAGTGTTAATTTCATTATAATACAGCCATGTGCTTTCTTTCCCCCTGACTCATGGGAAAGGGTTCAGAAGCTATCTAAAAGGTTCTCCCACCACCACGTCTAAGCCGCTGAGCTGCTTCCGTATCCCAGGCTCTGGGTCATGTTCTCCTGCATCTTTTCCAGCACCCATTCAGAGAATTCACAAATGCCCACTTGAGAGTGTTTACATACTCTACTCTCTTTTTGCACCCATAAGCCACCACAACACACACACACTGATGACAACAACATTCAGGGCTGTCTTCTGAGCTGCCATCTCTACAAACTCAAGTTTCCAGGAGCTTATAGGTTTACCCTATCCATTCAGTATCTGTGCTGTCATGGAGCCTTTGCTCAACTGCCTGTCTTAAGTAATAACAGCCATTCCAAGCCTGGTGTTGGGGGCCTAATCAGACCAATGACTAAGATTTTAGCCACACTGTCACCGTGCATTAAGCAAATGATCCAACAAGCCTGAGCATGTCATCAGCAATCTCAGGTATGAAATTCGACTTTAAGACGCGGTTCAAGACATTAGAACCAAATAGCTCCATGAAAACCACAGGTTTATGTTACCGAAGAGTGTCTGAAACAAACCCAGTCACTCCCAGAACCACGGCAACTTCCCTCAAAACCCTCCTCCACTCAAACAATTGATCACTAAATATGTTCAGAGCCTTTCAACCATAAAATCTGGTGCACGATTTACAGAAGAAAAAAAAAGAAAGCTTCTAATGGTACGTGTGTGTTGAGGGAGGGGAGAAAATAGAGGTGGGAGTGGAGGGTACTTTAGATACCTTCTGACAATTTCCAAGCAACACTGTGTGCTGGCAAGAGTATAAAAGAGAAAAACCTGGAAAGCCACACAGCCGTCCAAAGGCTAATTACCCTACTCAGGGATACCGACGGCCCAGGATATCAGCGTCACTACAGAGGTGGGATAAAGCCTTTTGTGTAGCCACTAGAAGGCCCATGTCATTTACAACAAACAAGTTAAATTGACTTAAGAAGCCTAGAAAAACATCTGTGGAAGTGATTGCATCCTAGATCTAAACCTCCAAACTATTTGCCCTAACTGGTTCTACGCCAGATCAACACTTGAGAACTACCACAGCTCACTCTGGAAGTAGTTAACACGAACTATTCCTATTCACTACTCCTTAGCTATCCTGCATAAAATAACGAAGGAGCATTCATTCACAGGAACAGTATTACACTGAAATGAAGGAAGCTATTCTAGGTGAACCCAGAATAATGTCAATGTTGGAATGAAGCTGACACAGAGGATATGCTGGTTGAACATATGAATTAATAACAAAGAAAACACCTGAAGGAGCTTATCGAGCTTGGCACCAAAGAGGATGCCAACACAAAAGAAGAGGTGACACCCCAACTGCTCTGCCTCTGCCCAATTCCTTCATGCTTCTTTTGCTTCTTTCTTAGTCTGTTTGGTTTGGGGGTACTGTTGGTGTGTTTAAGGCTGGACCCTTGCTGGATAGCCCAGGCTGACCTGCCTCAGCCTCAGTACTACAGTAGTGGGCATGTGTCATAAATATCATTTACGGCCAACAGTGTGCCTTAACATAAATGACAGACTTTGGCTAATAAAGACATGTAGATATAGGCTCACCGGATGTAACAAAGGGGGTTACTGTTGACAGGAAAATTGTTTGAGAGTGGACAGAGCTAGAATCTCTGTACCTTCTATTCACTTTTGCTATGAACATATATCACTCTAAAAATATAGAGAGAGATGTTAAGCAAGTCCAGGAGCGTCTGTTAAAGGGTATCAATGGACTCATTAAGATAGAAAATGGGGAGAAATACACTCGCAGACACAGGACAAAGTAAACAGCCTTTGTCGTCGTCATCAGTCTCCGTTCTGCCTGGGGTGAATGGAACCAGCCCTCTGGTCTCCAACCACCTCAAGAGAGAGAGTGTGTGTGCCCCCTCATCAATTTTAAGCTGTCACTACCCAGAAAAACCATGCCTCTATTGGACCAGATACCCCAGGTCATTGGCAGAGCGAATTCCCACAACAGAGAGAAAAAGGGGAGGACCTACTGTCCTAGATAAATAACAATAAATGAATAAAAAAACAAATTTTATACAGCCAACTAATGGGATGTTTGGAAGGACAGAGCTAGAATAATCATCAAGAAAATATGTGATACACAGAAATTATAAACAGAACTCACACAACAGAGACAAGTGTAGTAATATTCCATGTAAGAACAAGCTAGAAATGTATATAAGACCACTAAGGGAAACAACCCAATCAACAATTAACATTTCAGAGCTGTTTCTTGAGTTGATCACCACTCAGACCCTAACAAAAGCTAAGTGTCTTACTCTCCACTTTAAAACCTGAGCAGGAGAAGCCACAGTCAGCCAAAACCAAAGTAAAATGTTTCTTGGGGAAAAAAATAAATATGGAAAGTTCAGATAATCTACCCCATATTTTCAAGCATGTGAAAAACTGCCAAGAAAACCCACCTTGTTGTATTCACATGTATTGAAAAGTAAAGAAGAGGATGCAGCCTCCAACATAACTAGAAAGACCTGATGGTGTACAAGAGAAAAGCCAGTTACCAAAACTTTCCAAGTCCTGGAGCAAATGAGCCAGAGAAGCAGAAGCCTTTTCCCCTGCCCAAAGGTTACTGACAACAGAACGAATTATTTCCCTTCTTGGGTTTTAAAAAGTAAAATTGCATCAATTCACAGGTAAAGTCTTTTCAAAAGCTATCATACGATGTCAACTTACCCCTTGATAAATTCAGTCATAAGCTACCTACAACACCCATGCCCCAATGACAGGCACATCCATTCATGGACACAAACACACATAGACTTTCATGTTTTGCAAATCTATAAGGTGAAAAGTTTTATATCTGCAAAAAAATGTTATTAATGGTCATTTCAAAAAGTAACAAAATTAGCAGCATGAAAACCATCTTATTTTTATAAAATCCAATAAACAGACACATGTCCTATATTTTTAGAGGCTGAAAAACAACAAAATGAAACATAAAGAATTGAAGATAATGACAATAGCAAAACGAAAGCCATTAGAAAAAGCCAGTCACAATAGCCTGCAAGAAGACATCTGACCAATCTGGGTGAAACTCAGAGCCAGAGAGCCAGGATGAACCAAGAAGGGCCTACAAAATCAAAGTAAGGGCAGTTTGCCAGGGGAGCATTTCTAATAAAGCCACCAAAATTCCATACAATTAAAATTTTAATGCTTCATTAAATATAAGGGACCAAAATTGACTTATGGGAACCAGAAGGATCCAGCAGTGACAGAAGAATCTGTAAAGGCTTCCGAAGCTACTTCCAGTAAAGGCTCGGGCCCTGGTTTCTTCTGAGGAGTGGGGTTAATCCAAATTTCCCAAGGACAGATGGCCCTATTTAATAAAAAAAATCTTTCTAGACTATGATAGTTTATGGCAAAAATCCAATTCATTTCAAAACAGAGTTCAACCCCAATGATCAGAAATACTATTAAAAAAAATACAAAGATCAACAGTTGACTAAAGAGAAAAACCACATATTATAAAAGCAAAAGACGATGAAACAGTATCTCAAAATAGTCACTATTCACTCAAGCCTTAAATCAAAAGTAAAAAGAAACTTCCTCAACCTGACTTCAAAACAGCATCCAAGTCAACAGCCAGGATGCTCACCATCGCTATCCAAGAAGCTGAAAAGCTTTGTTATATAAAACAGAAATCCAGCAACTGGAAGGGAGAAAAAAATATTACCACTGGCATACAGTACAGTATTCTAACCTAGAAAGTACAGAAGGTAGAGTAATTACTAAACAAATAAAACATTCAGTATAACCATCAATCTGAAAATACCCAGAAATCAATAGCTTTTCGCTTGCCAGCACTCACTAGATGGACAAAAAAAAAAGTATTTCAACCACTCACTACCTGCCAGAAAGTGTTAAGTCTTTAACATCCGAACTCATTTTGTTTTGACCACTTATTATCCACAGGTGAGAAAGCCAAGGTTTTGAATTCAGTATCTTTCCCCACATCTTCCTAGGGTCAAGCTGCCACAGCCAGGAGGAAGACCCAGTGATCTGAATGTAAAGTCTTTCTAACCATCCCACCACCATACTACCTAGGTTTAGCCAAAAGGTCACAAACCAAAATGCTAATAAACATAACCAGAAGATATGCGGCCCACCTCATACAAAGACATTAAAAATGAAAGCCTTTATCAACTATCACAAAGCATCCTACTGGAAACAGACATACTATATACTTCACAACAGGGATACTACACCTGAAAAAGATTCCCATTTCCCTTCCAATAGTAAATCGACCTCCTGTAGTCCCACCCAGAGTATATGGAGATAGTATGACTTTTGTGGGGGGTTTGTTTCATCTGGGAAGAGGCAGAATTTACTAATGGGATTCAGCAACTCACCTAGTAGCAGAAAAGTGATGGTCTTCCATGGGCTTTTAATCATGGGCTTTTAATCATTTTAAACATGTCCTTTTCAAGGCTACCAAAGCAACACCCTGCTTGGGTCTATACAAGCAGCTCCTTGCCCTGTGAGGAGTTTCCTAATAGAATTCTGTGCTCTCCTTTGGTAGCCTCCTGATACTAAGGAGCAGAAGGCACAAAAGGACAAACACACCCAGCAACAAGGGCTGGGTGCACATTCGGAAGGAAAGGTGTGTGAGATGAACTCAAACTTTAGAGTCAAGAGTTCCTATCACAGTGAGTTATATTCAAAAGAGCAAAGCTCAAAGGAAATTCAACAGCTCTATTCAAATCCCAAGAGATAGGAGAAAATGCCAGCAGGCATGCTCCATGCTTACCACCTCTTCATAAGTAACACCAGACTGGCCCATCCCTGCAGTCTCTCTCCAGGGCCACTTCCAAAATGAAGCTTCCCCACAGGATCCCAGTTAGTGTCTTTTGAAGTCCCTTCTTTCTACCACTTAGCACCAAACATCTGCACTATGTCCTCTAATTATACACTGCCCCCCAGGCCAAGGACCCCAAGTCCTGCGTCCAGCACCCAGAAGGACCTACTGATTAAGGACTGCAACTTAGCTTTTAAAGCTTCCCGCAAGTTTAAGATTTCAAAACCCAGGAAACTGGCCACATCAAAAGGTGATGATTTTTTGACTCTGCTCCAGTTTTTTTTTTTAATATTATGTTTCTAAATAAGGTAAGTGGATACTCCAGAGAAGCTGCTCAAGGAAGGTCACTAGGCAGTGCAACTACTTGAGACTTGATAAATCAAATAAACAATGAGGCCGGCAAAGGAAAGCAGGGAGCACATTACAGACCCTCTTGCCTTTTTGTTTTTCCATTAAGGCACTGTTCTTATAAACAATGAGCCCATTCAAAGGGGTTTAAAAACATCCCTGGGGGAAGTGTCTATCTCCACAACCCAGTGTCCCTCACCCTTTTCTCCGCCCGCGAACACGAGTCTCCAGAAAGCCATTTTGCCTGTATTGGAAATGGGAAACCTTTGATCAGTAGTTTCAGAAATGGGAAAAAAAAAAAAAAAGAAAATAAAGAAAACCCTGACTCAAATTACTCAGGAATGCCATTGGTAGGAAAAGGAGAAAGAAAATTAAAGACTCACAAAGACCCAATTTGCTCTCAGGTGAGACTTTCTCCTGCACAGAGCAAACAGCAAAGTCTGAGGGGTTTTATATTCTCACACTTAACTGTCTTAACATGCACATCAACCAAAAGCCAGCTTGCAAGTACAGCTCCCTTTCAATTTGGTACCACCAGCACTGGTTGCTAAGGAGGCAGCTAACACATATCATCCCACTGTATTTCTATTTCTTCTTACAAATTTGAGCATGAAATATCTCCAACATACAGAAAAGTACTAAGCATGGTAGGATAGCTGTCCAACTGCCTACAACCCAGATTTAAGAAATGCTATCAGAATTGAAGTAATGGCTCAGTGGTTAACAGCACTGACTGCCTTTTCAGAGGACCTGAGTTTGATTCCCAGCATGCACATGGTGAATCACAACTCACTCTTCTGGCTTCCATATAGGCACCAGGCACACCCATGGTGCAGACATACATATGAAGATTGTCCTTCTAGATTTTTATCAACGTGACACTACAGTTACCCTAGGAAGAGAAACCTTAGTTGAGAAAATTCCTCCATTAGATTGGCCTGTAGACAAGTCTAGAGAATTTTCTTGATTAATGATTGGCATAGGAGAAGCCCATTGCAGGCAGTGTCAACCCTGGTCAGGAAGTCCTAGGAGATAGAAGAAAAGTAGCCAAATGTGAGCCTGAGGAGCAAGGCAGTAAGCCACAGCCATATATGGCCTCTGCTTCATTTCCTGCCATGCCTCCCCCATAATAATGGACTGTAACTTGTAACATGTAAGCCAAATAAGTAAACCCTTTCCTTCCCAAGCTGCTTTTGGACATGGTTTATCACAAACACAGAAACCTAAGCAGGACATAGGCAAAGCACCTGTGCACATAAAATAATTTAAAAATTAAATAAAAAATAAATGCTACCAGTTTCCTGTCATGTCACTTCTTCAGAAAATTTTAAAGAAATGAAACAGCCACCTAAATTTCTTTCTCCCCATCCTCTTAAAACATATTCCCTTCCTCTTGTTCTAGAAAAGAAAGAAAAAGAGAGAAAATAAACTACTGTTGCTATTTCTTGTGGACTTTTCCCTCCAACTTTTTGCTCATGGCAACAGGACTGAGCTTTACATTTGGAACTGCATAAAGGGGGACTGAAGAGCCAACTCAGCTGGTATAGCACTTGTTCCTGTGGCCCTGAATTCAGATCCCAGGACCCACATAAAAAGCCAGGTGCAGGGCTGGAGAGATGGGTCAGTTGTTAGGAGCACTGGCTACTCTTGCAGAGGACTGGGGTTCAGTTCCTAGCACTCACTTGGTGGCTCAAACCATCCATAACTCCTGTTCTAAGGGGTCTAAAGGCCTCTTCTGGCCTCTGCAGGCACCAGGAATGCATGCAGTGTTTAAATACATGCAGGCAAAACACTCAAACATATTAAATAAATAAATAATAGATACATAGTTTCAGAGTTAGATAGTTTCAGAGGCTGAGTGTGGTGGTGTGACCCCATACTCCCAGAGCTGAAAGATGGAAAGTTTCTGGGGAGCTCACTGGCCAGTCAGTTTAGCTGAAATGGTGAGCACCAGGTTCCATGAGAGATCCTGTATCAAAAATAAAGTGGAGAACAATAGTGGAAGATGCCTGGCATTGACTTCCGGCCTTCTGGCCTTCACATGCACATATGTAGAAATGTACAGACTATGGTGATATTTTATTTGTGCTGAAATGTGATATTTTATTTGTGCTTTAATAAAGCTTGCCTGGAGATCAGGGGGAAAGGTCAGCCATTTTAAATAAACAAAAAGTCAGGCAGCACACGCCCTTAATCTGATCACTTAGCAGGCAGGTCTCTGTGTGTTCAAGGCCATACTAGGAAACAGAGCCAAGCATAGTGACACACGCCTTTAATCCTAGTACCAACCATAGAGACCTGGAGGTCTATACAGACAGTGACAAGGAAGTGAGGTAGCTGAGCTAAGATAGCCAATGAGAGGGCAGAACAGCAAGGCAATAAAGGCATGGGTAAGACAGGAAGTAGCTCGCATTTGGAAGCTGCAGAGTTGGTGAGGTAAGGTTGGCTGGTAGCTTTCCCCATTTCCCTGATCTCTCTGTAAGGCTTTCACCCCTATATTTGGCTCTGTGTTTTTTATTTAGTAAGACCATTTAGAAATCCATCTACTACAGACAAATGCAGATACACGCCAACAAAGTGCATAAAGGAAGCCTCTTGCTTTATTTCAAGCCAAGATCAACTCATTGTAGCAAACTGTTCACAGAAGAATCTTTCATCTCTCATCATCTCTATGTCTCCCAAAGTGTATAGGTACCTAGATGATATGTATTACAGATACACATACATGTTAAGTGTGTGCGTGTGGGGTTGGAGAGATGGCTCAGCCGTTAAAGGCTAGGCTCACAACCAAAAATATAAGTGTGTGCGTGTGTACATATGTTTGGGACTAAACCTAGAGCTTTGCACATGCTAAGAACATATTACCACTGAGCCACCCCCAGCGCTATGTATTCTAATACTGTTCAACCTCATCACAAATAGACTCTTGCCTATACACTAAAATGAAGATAACAAACTTGGGCAAGAATTACTTCGGGAGTCAATATTTACCAGAAGAAAATACAGGCCCAAACTCAAAGGCTTACAATCTCAAAAGACACACCATACTAATGTCTTTACCAAATTCCTTTGCAAAAATAGCAATTTTTTTTCACCTATCTGTTGTCTGTTCCAAGGGGCTCAGGCCTTCCTGGGTTCCTCAGTCCTCATCTTTTTTCCAGTTACCATCAACATTTCTAATTCCATTCAGTGAAGCCTGTTTATTAAAGGCTTGATTTTTCAGCCTGGCCTCTGCTGCTGCACACACCTACCATGAAATACTGTGGTAACAGGCTTAAAGCAATGGAGCTACTCAGACCTGGATTGAAACCACCAAAACTGTGAGCCAAGATAAGCTTTTCCCCTTTTTAAATGGATTTAATCTCAAGGTTTTTGTTATAGTATTGAGAAGCTAACTAACACACTACCCAAAGAACACAAGCTGGACAAAACTGGATAGCATCTTTGATGTGCCCTCTTTGACTCCTACAGCCCTTAACCCAGATGAATTCAAAATAATGTCTTCAATTCTCACTTCCTGTTGACAGTCAAGTCTAAGCCACCATCAGGTGTATTTTTGGTAACCTTTTACAAGGTCTCCCACCTTCTGTAAGGTCCCTTAATCTACTGATGTGCACATAGCAAAATGGCTATGGCCATACCTACCTTGGTTAAGAATGCTTGAGTACTTTCACAGCTTCCCTCAGGATAAAAAGAAAAAGAACTTCTCAGACCTTTATAAACTAGACCCTGTTTAACCAGTTTCCTCCAAATCTACCACTTCCCACCACATTAGTTGCATTGCTCTAACACCGCAAGTCAATTTCTAATTCAAGTTCGCCTCCAGACCAGTGAACAAATGGATTATTTACTTCGTTCCCTCAATACTTAGCACACTGTTAAGAAACTGGAACTTTCTAAAGATATATTTATTCGTTCATTCATTGTGCATGTGCCTTCATGTGCTTAGACGTATCACACACACACATGGGTGCTTGGAAAGGCCAGAAGAGGGCATCAGATACCTTGGATTGGAGTTACAGGAACTTGTGAGCTGCCTGAAAATGGTACAGGGAACCAAACACAGGTCCTGGGGAAAAACAGCAAGCACTTGTAATCACTGGGCCATCTCTCCATCCCCACATGGGGCATTTTCAAAGAATATTTACTTAGTGGCTAGAGAGAGAGCTTGGTGGCTAAGAGAACTGGCTGCTCTTCCAGAGGCTCTGGGTTCAATTCCCAGAACCCACATGGTGGCTCTAAACAGTCTGTACCTCAAGATCCAGGGATCCAGTGCCCTTTTCTGGCCTCCGTGGGTACCAGACACATGGTGCACATGCATGCAGGTAAAACACCTACCTATTTTAAAATACAGTTTAAAAGAACATTTACTTACATTAATGGTAAGTGGATACATGAATGGATAGATTAGGAAGGTATTCATTAAATCTGGGTTCTGATCTTCCACAATAGGATATACTATCAATATCCCAATAGGAATATTACAACTGAAAGTGTTTCCTTTTCTGACATTCTCATAAATGATTATGTTACCAGTCTGTCCAGATGGCATCTCTCCAGCAGGCTAAGCAAAGTTGAACACAAAATTAATGGACTAAGGAAAGCAAGAACACCCTCTCTTACCCTAACTAATATCTAACAGTAAATAAATAAGTAGAAGCCCAGGGTGCTTTGGAAATAACACTGACTCCATTTATTGAGTTATAACTAAAGATGTTTGATGATCCTAAAAACGTGAGAAAGGTTTTAAAGGATCTACGTGCAAAAGTAGACATATAACCTCTCAGCAAAGAGTGGTGAGGAAACATGGGATTATCTATGCTGGAACATGTTTTCTCCTTTCACATTTTAGCCAGTAGTTCCCACTAGTGTGAAATGAAAGCTGCAGGAAATGGAGAGCATATTATTATAAGAAACCAAAAATTGTATCCTCCTACAAGTAAGTGATTAACATTTCACTGCAGAAGATATATCTCCCCCAAAAGACCTTTTTAAAATCCTACATTTAAAAGGAACAATAAAAAACATTACACAGACGCATCAGCCAGCATTCACCTCTAAAAACATTAAAATTTTATTGACATGGATTTTGCAGATGTCAGGACCTTGGTCAAGCCAAGTTAACACTGTATTTGGCCTGACTTAAGAGCCTAGTGAAGACTATATTGTTTTGGACATGAAGATTCCTTGATCTGTGATCCCTTTAAACGCTATTAGTAACCTTGGTATGAGACTCTTTGTCTCATTTGAGATATTAGAGAACACTGGTCCTTTCTAACCAAGGGTCACGAGATGAAAGGGACAGAAAAGGAAGAAGAAAAATAAACAAACCTATTTGAATATTGGTTTTATTCATGGACAAAACACAACAGAAGCCCGACCACCACATTGTCCAATACAAGAAATTTATCAGAGATAATTATGTATACACATTATGCATATCCAGCCACTGCTTTTGACAGTAACCCTTCAAAAAGTAGTGTTCCTACTTCACAAATAAGAACCGAGACCCACAAAGTTCCTTTCGCCTTCTATTAAAGGCCCAGCATGAACTCAAACCTACCTTACTATAAGGTCTCCCTTTACCCAACAGAATACAGAATTCACAACTTTGCAATGTTCTAGTTATCAGAACGGATAGTTCTCTACTTCCTTACCTAGAGGCCATCTTGGCTTTTGCTCTCCCAACCATGAGAGTAAGCAGCTGCCCACATATCCCGTCCCGAAACAACCATGCCATGTATCATAGAACCTGTATGAATCCCCACAGAGTCAGCCATGTTATGGAAGACGACACTCATACTTAAGAAAGTCAACCACAGATAGTGAACACAGCGGGGAGGTGAGGAACAAGAATGATGTTGGTAAACAGCAGTATAGCTCTCCAAAAGCTTTGGCACATACATCTACTCTGTGAATGAGGTGGAGCCACCTTAAAGCTAAGCTAAACCATTTATTCTTTAAAGGGAAGGAAGACTCTCCAAAATTCCTGCCAGCACATCTACAGTCATTTTCAGACTATGTGTTCATTCAGCAAGTCGTTACTGAACCCTTCCTTCACTGGCCCAGTATCTATTCTATGCCCTAAGAACTAAACTAATGGAGACAGGAGAGTGTCTGGCTTTTATATCCTAAGGGAAGACTAAAAATGAACTGTCAAACACTTAAGGACCAGAAAGTCTGCCACAAGATTGTGTCTTCTAAATATGATAGTAAGTACTACCCATGAAATCTCAAATATGGCTACTTATTAACAAGACCTGAACAGTGATAGCACCAGGTGACATGCCAATATGGATGAGGGAAATTTCATGAGTCCCACTCCTAGATGAAGAGCTATAGGAAATTAAAGAAAAAGGGAGAATCAGTCTCCCCACGGATGAAGTCCCCAAATGGTTATCCAATACCAAGTAGTCAGCCCTAAAAACATATACACACAGCAATACTAAAGGGACCCAGGAGGTTGCATTTATATACTTATTTGCACATATGTATACATATATACATAAATACATATGTAACAATAATTACGAAAAAAAAGGCAGCCATGAATTTGAGAAGGAGGCCTATAAGAGATAGGGGAGAGATTGGAGGGCAGAAAAGGAGAGAAGAAATGATGTAATTATATTTTAATTAAGTTAAAAAAAATAACAGAAGAGCTGCGAAGTGATCATTTCTAACCAAATATTGAAAAGAGAGGCGCAATGGAAGTGCTGGGGGAGGGAGAGCTTCAGAGAGAAATCAGGTGGCTGAGGCTGGACTACCCAGAAAGCACCGTGCATGGAAAGCACAGGAGCGGGCACACAGCAGCGGGCTCAGTGCGGTGTGGTCTTCTCCAGCCCACAGTCACTTGCCCGGGGAGCTGCACTCGGCTGTTTCACCTGCAAGGGCTGAGCCAGGGGATGCAGGAGGGCTGAACTGCTGTTCTCACACAGGGGATGGAGGAGAGCTGAACTGCTGTTCTCATACACCACAAGTCCTGTACGTTCTCTGAAGACATTCCTCCCTTCTCCAGCTTTGACAAAACTTGGAATTCAAGGCCTTCTAGACAAATGCCTGAGGCCTTTTTAAAGACCTCAAAACTGTAAAGGGGACTTATGTGATCGCTAAGTCTATTGAAAACCCTAAACATAATTAATTTTTTTAAGAATAAAAAAAAATCCTTAACATCAATACATTTCTGTGGTATAGATACTACCTTGATACAAAAAGATAGACAGACAAAAAGACACACACACACACACACACACACACACACACCACACACACAACACACACACACATACACACACACATTAATTCTTTTGAAGGAACAAGAAAAAATTAAATAGCTGCAATTAGAAAAAAATGGAATAAAACACAAACTATGTTGTCAAAAATACATAGCATAAAATTCTCAAACCTCTTTCTGAAAGGTTTTCTTTTCGTTTTTTACAGAATGAGACTAGGGCTCTTTAGCTGCCAGCTAGAATGACCAAGCATCTTTATTCCTAAACTTGCGATGATGATAGATAACGAATGGCATCTACAGAGCAGCTGGTCAATAACCAGAAGGGAAGGAAGAGGATGTACAGATGCTGGGAAGAGGACTAGGAAAGCGCCAGCTAGACATATGAAAGGCAGCAGCGCTTTGAACGCGGACCAAGCGGGGTCCAAATGTTAGATGTGGTTTCAGCTACTCACCACAGAGTTTGGTTACTAACGTTTCTAAAATTTCTGAAAATGATCTTCAAGCCCGTAGTCTGCTTGAGAACAGATGAAAATTTTCCATTGTTGATACACAGGCATAGAATGCAAGGTAAATAAGAAGCATCAAGCAAGATAATATTCCTAATGAGTCTACAGGAAGTACATTAACAGCCCTTTAGGCCAGGCATGGTGGTGCAAGCCTTTAATCCCAGCACTGAGAAGGCAGGAGGGAGCCTGGCCTACATAGGGAGCTCTAGGCCAACTAGAGCGGCAATATAGTAAGGCGCTGTCACACACACATACACATATATATGTATGTATATATGTATGTATGTATGTATATAAGTATGTGTGTGGATGTGTATATGTATGCATAGATACACACACACCCATTAGAACTCTGAATGACTTATATGTACATTAGCCGATGTGGGGAGGATAAGGGGCCATGTCCCATCTCCCCTTCCACACAACTGCCTCACCAAGTAAGTTTCAGCACCAAAGCTCGCAGGTGAGTAATCCAGCTCAAGCACTCATTTTCTTGTTTGAATTAAGAAGTTTGAGTTCGGCCGTTTTTAATTGAGCTTTTATATGGGATGGCTGCCACATACAAGCAGACAAGTGGATAACAACTGGGTTGCACATGTTTGTGTGCGCTCTTTCCTTAGCCTTGGAACTAGACAATAAAGACTCTGTGTGCAGGAGTCATGTCATTATTTTGAGGCTGAGCTGAGACTAGGAAGAAAATATTAATAAAGATTAATACAAAGACCTACAGTTAGGACCAAAGCATGACCAGTCAAGTCATTTTGAGTACAGAATGTCAGAAATATGACTTGGCAGAGATGGGAAAGGATGCCTAGGGCCACAGTTCTGTGAAGTATCAATCAGCTACAGAATACAGGCTACTCTGTACATCAGTGGACGTGTCCTGCTGCGCTGGCTGCACACTATACCACATGGAGTACTGTGTAGCTTCAAAAGGAGCCTTGTTCAATAATGTGTGCCCTGGCCCAATGAACAGTGGACAGCCAAAGCCAACCACCCAAGAAGGTAAAGAGATCCTGGGGCCCTGTTCTTCAAATGCTGATAGACAAATACCTGGGAATTCAAGAATTAGCAGGAGGGACTGGAGAGATGGCACAGTGGTCAAAAGCTACAGCTGCTCTTATAGATGACCAGGGTTCAGTTCCCAGGACTCGTAACAGGGGGCTCACAACTGCCTGTGACTGCAGCTCCAGGGGATCTGATACCCTCTTCTGACCTCATGGACACTGCACACTCATACATACAAGCCTACACAAAGAGACACACATGTACATTTAATTAATTTATTTTTTTAAAGAATTGGCATTAATTTGTGTGTATCTAGGAGGTCAGAAAAATTACCTACACCTTCCTGTACTTACTAATTTATTTTTAAAATTAAGACCTGTATTAGCAGTTATTACAATTTATTGACCTTTAGGTGGGGGAGCAGTTGTAAACTTGTTACAAATAATAGATGAAGTTCTTAAATTTTTCAACTTGACCTGATGTGAAACAATTTAAAATTTGAGGAAAAATCAGGCTTTTAAAAAAATTATCATTTCCGCCACGGGGTGGTGGCACACACCTTTAATCCCAGCACTCGGGAGGCAGAGCCAGGCGGACCTCTGTGAGTTCAAGGCCAGGCTGGTCTACAGAGAGAGATCCAGGACAGGCACCAAAGCTACACAGAGAAACCCTGTCAAAAAAAAAAAAAAAACAAAAAACCCAA
The DNA here is from genome assembly GCA_902168415.1 of Peromyscus melanophrys. NCBI lineage: Eukaryota > Metazoa > Chordata > Mammalia > Rodentia > Cricetidae > Peromyscus > Peromyscus melanophrys. Next base: position 16,906 of record CABHPR010149087.1, on the reverse strand, counting down.
TAAAAAAAATCATTTCCAAAAAACACATCTTTAGGTTAAAATATTAAAACCCAACGCTATACAGACAATACAAAGTTCTAGTAGATCTGGTCCATGGACAAAAGCAAGTCCAGGAGGTCTGTATCTCCAATCCCACTCATTTCTTATAGCTGGAATGGCATATCATTTCTTGTTAGATGATTAAACTGGCGAACAGTAGTGACAGGCCACTTGAGTTGGTATTTACTCAAGCCAGTCCTACCAACCTCAAAACAGTACAAATTCTCAGCTATTCTTGCCTGTGGGCATCTATGAGAGTAGCTGAAGTTGCATGGGGACATCACTGAAGTAGCTACTAACCCTGGGTCTCATCTAGGTTTTCTTTATCCTCCTCATTGCCATCCTCCCTAGGCTGCCTTTGGAAAGGAAGACCCATGCAAAATCATCTAGAACCCAAGGTATGTCCTGCCTTATTAATCCAAATTGCTACCCCGTTGCCTGCAATCTCCATCATTTCTCCCTCCACAGAATCACACTCATAGGGTCTCCACACCTAGTAAGGTGGGTACGTACCTTCACTTGTAAAGCACTGATATTGCTGGACCTGCCCTTCAGGAGCACACTGCAGTCCAGTCCCTTATTCCCCCATTCTCACTATTCTGATAATTCTGCTGGTAATAAACTGTGTGGAGGGCCCCTATCGCATGGATAGTGTCTATAATGGTTATAGTGTGCTGTGTATTTACTGTCTTGAACTGGAACTCCACCAAGGCCTGTGCCTCTTATCTTTTTCTCCTTCAACATCAAATTCTGTTTCTCTCCCTCATTCCCTGTGAAGAGAATTCCTGGAAGTTATCCTTCCCTTTGGCAGTCTGGGATACAAATACATCCTGTCAATGTCACCATATCAACACTGAAACATTCGCTAGCCTGGTGAAACAGGACTGAGGCCAGACATGGCTGCTAAGTCTCATTGCTTGCTCATGGGACAGTGACCAACCTGCTGGTTCAGCCTTAGTGACAGTGACTAGGACCAGCTAGGTCTCAGCCTAAGTAACAGTGAATGGGACTGGCTGGCGCTCGACCTCCATGATGGTAACTGGGGACCTGCTGTGTCTTGGCCTTCATGATGGTGACCAGCCTACAGTTCCGCTTGCAGGGATGGTGATCAAAGTGGGGTGCAGTGCCTGCAACTCCTCCAGAGATGTGATGGTAAACTAAGCCAAACTATGGGCACAGTAGGAGTTGGGGGTTGTCAGGGCTCTCTGGAATCTACTTTCTGCTCCTGTTATCAATCTAACTCGTATCTTAAAATGCTTTTACAGGAAGCAGGGCAAAGAGAAATAGATGGTACTGAAGTTTGGGAAGGCCTACTTCACCACACAGGAAGAATGCTCTGGGTAGAACTGCCCGGACACAGAATAGATTTCACTGAGTGAAGGTGGGAGCAGCAGTTCCAAGAGTCTGACCAGTGGATTCGAACACACAGAAAAGGGCATGCTTCAAGACCCATGAAATCTTTTCAGTCTCCAGGAGACTTGTTCTAAAAAGAATTCTCCACCAGGCATGTGCGTGCCTATGTATTTTGACCACTAGAAAAGGAAGCACACCTCTGGTTTAAACAAAAAAACTAGAGAGGTGAGAGTAGGAGAGGAAGACACAAGGGAGAGGAGGAAAGATTGGCACACACTATTTAATGTTAGGAACAGTAAAGAATTCAAAGTCTGCATATCTCATCAGAGCACTGTCCCATTATGTTGGCACTTAGGCCAGTTCATTTCCTGGCCATAGATAATGCTACAGTGAACATGGGGTACAGAAGTCTTTCCATATACTGATTTGATACTGTCTCTTTTTGTCTTCCAATGGGTCCTATGTAAACTCCCGAATGTCCATTCCCTCCACTGTAACCCACTGAGATGAAGGGCTTTGAAGCAAATGAGATCACATCACTCACCTCTGCCTACTCTCCTAATGATAGAGCTCACTCTCTTTAGCACTGTTGGATGGGATGCCACAATCTGGCCTCAATATATGTTTCCAACCACCACCCTCTCCCATACCCGGCTCTGACCTACCTGATCACAGACCTAATGCATTAGTTTTTCTGTAAATGACCCATGCCATCCCTATTTCAGGTGTTTGCTTCCATGGCTGCTTCTATTTTTGAATGTCTTTCTTCCTCACCTTATTCTCTCGCCCCTTCCCAGTCCCACTCCTACAGCCCCTGCCTTCACTGCTGACATCCAAAGAGGCTAACTTGTATAGTACCTGCTCGGTAAGGCTTTCCTTTGCCCTCTAGAGATTATTTATACTGCATAAATGAGTTGCTGTGATTTGGCTAGTAACTCATCCAACTGCATGTATCTTGAGAGTAGACTCCACATTTTACTGACCTACACAGTTAGCACAGTACACAACACTTGGTGTGGCCTTTACAGAGCTTGTTGACTATGGTGCACATCAGTAAAACTGTGCCTTGTGCTTCCAAGCATGCCTGTAAGTCAGAGTGAAGGTGTTAGGAAGCTATGATGGTCCAGGGTTTGCTACATTTTCTTTCCCTGCACTCTGTCCACAACCTCTTCCTTTGTTCCATTCTGAGTATGCTAAGGAAGAAAGAAAAGGTTCTGATTAGACAGAAATCCCCTGGGTAGGGTCTAGACATGAAAAGTTCTATTGTATGTGTGATTTCCCTGAGACACTCCTGCAGGGAAAGAAGGAAGTTCAAATTTCTTTGCGGGCTGGCAAGTCTTCCCTACTTATTGGCACGGCTGTGGTGAGTTCGTATCTCCCCAGACAAAAGACCAACCAAATGCTAGATGATCTGGAATAAATAGGAGTCGTGTCTCTCGATTATTCCCACAAGCTTAGGGCAGACTGTTGACCAGCTTTCAAGGGATAAGGTTGGGACTTCAGAAAGCACTACAATTATACCTTAGATGGCAATCCTTCCTACCTTCAAAGGGTTAGACAGCATGCTGCTTAGCAGAATCAAAGACGTGTGTGATCCACCTCTTCACAAGGCTATAATCACAGCAACACATCACATACAAAGCTGAGGCCACATCCTTCACACGAGCTTCCTTCAATGTGGTCCTGATCTATACAATCTTAAGACTAGCATCTCCAAGTCACTAGTCCACCAAGGTCACCCCACAGCTAGAGAAAGTTCAGTTCCAAGAGTCCTTTGGCCTTATCTGTTGATGCCAATGTAACTCCAACAGTGATAGAGCCTCAACGTGCCCCCATCCCTGGGAGATCTTAGAAGAAAAAGCCAGTGAATAGCAGGGTAGCTACTGTGAACTGATAAAAATGCAGCATGATGCAGAGAGGCTGGGAGGGTGGTGTCGCATTTTCCTGAGAGAATAGAAGTTATTCAATTCAGCCAAAGTGCTTATCAATGTACATGCAACTTTCAATTCAAGACCAATGAGATAAAAGTAAACATAAATTATTGCCAGAGTATGTTAAAATATAACAGGTGAAAATACAGCAAACCTGGTAGGTCTTGCCAGCATTATTTCTTATGTACTTTCTTATAAGTGTCATTTAAAAATAAATAAATAAGCTCTTGTGAAGATGAAGGCAGAAGGTTGTCACCAAAGCAAGTATGTGTTTGTGTGACTCTGACATCTACCCAGGAAGAAAGCACCTGCACGCACGTGTGTGTTTGTGTGGCTCTGACGTCTACGCAGGAAGAAAGCACACCTGAACGCACGTGTGGCCGAAAACAACTAAGACTGGTTCCGGCAGATGGCACAATTATAATAAAGCCTATAGATGCTTACTATCATTCCAACAAAATCTTAGAGGTACCTTGGAATCATGACTGTTTTCAGAGAGTAACATAAGCATCCAGGCACCCACCCCTAGACCTAATATATGCTTATGTTTAGTCAGATGTGTTTAAAACACTATTCTTTAAAGAAACAAAATGGTATATATATAGCTGAGCATGCCTCATCTTATTTCCTTTCTACACTTCACAGATATAACAACTATTGCTGATACTGATTACATCTATCCATATTTTTATACTTTTACTATGTGTATAGGTTCATAAACATGATTCTAAAAAGGTGTTTCCAAAGTTCAGCTAAATTATAGTCATGAACTATCTGAAAAAGGAAAACAACAAAACATAAATGCACAGTCTTTAACAAAATGTATTCCAGATACGATATCTGAGAGTGTACAGTACAGACAAAACAGCAGGAAGACTGATCAACAAAATAAAATGATTCAGAAAAAGTAGCAAATCGATGTATCAAGGCAGTATCAGATAAAGGTCATGTTTATTTCTTCAGTGCTAGAAGATCTGGTAACCATTATCCCAAAGAGCTACAACCTATCTATTATCTATTTATCTACCTATCATCCATTCACTGACGCAGGAGATTTCAACAGCCATTTCACAAAATGAATGTGCACATGGCTAATGATAGTTTTAAAATGTGATTAAGTCTTTTATTCATCAAGGACAAATCAAAACCACAACTGGTTAGTGATGCACGGACAACAGGAAGGCTAAAATTAAAAATAAGCACTTTTGGCAAGAATGAGCAACCAGGGTACAGACCCACTCAAGAAAACTGTCAGGTAGCATCTATAAAACTAAATATGCACACACCTGAAGACACAGTAATTCCATTATTCAGTCTACACCCAGAGGAGACATACAAGGGTCTACCAAAAGATGGGCATTTGAGAGCCTAGGTTCCTAATAAGCAAGCACTGGAAACCGTCCACGTACCTACCAGTGTCCAGGTGAGTCAAGCCAGTGTCTCTCTCTTGATCTGGGCACTGTTTTGTGTGCTCACTTTCAGAAACTTCATCAAGCTGCTCACTTTCACGAAGGGTACTTTCACAGCACACACTTTCCTGTACCATCCTTCAGTTAAAATTTTAATGAACAGTTAAGGTTTTAACCAATCGTATCTCACTAAAAGATATTTCACTGACATCTCTGAAAATGTTCATTCACACAAGCAGCTGAATAGAAATGTAAGATGATATGTTTCTTGAAGCTAATTCAGTAAAGTGTACTCAAACAACAAGAGACTTGTTAAGAATGAGTTTAGGAAGGGAAGAAGGAAAAGAGGGAGGGAGGGAGGGAGGGAGGGAGGGAGGGAGGAAGGAAGGAAAGAAGGAAGGAAGGAAGGAAGGAAGGAAGGAAGGAAGGAAGGAAGGAAGGAAGGAAGGAAGGAAGGAAGGAAGAAAAGATACAAGCAATACTAGAGATTCTCATAGTCTTTATGCCCAAACTGGAGAATGGTCCAGGACATGGAAAATGCTCCCTGCATAGGTTTACCTAAAGGCACCCAATTAGAAAATAAATGGAAAAAAGACACTATAAATAAACAAGAGTAGCAGCAAAGGTCATGTTCAAGTAGTGAGATTCCAGGCCACATTCATGATTCTCTTTATCAAGTTTTTAATTTCCCGAAGAACAAGAATGCTTTTGATGGAATAAGCCAAGTCTATGTTAGAGGAAATCAAGAAACAATGACAAACGCAGATCATTCTACAGTGAATAGGTGCCTGGTCACTGGGGTAAAGAGAGAGGCACACTGTCCTCAGATCTCACAGAAAGGCACTCTAAAATGAATTATTACAGTCACTAGCACATATTGAGCAACCGAGCCCTTCTCCAGTATCCCTGAGAGGAGAGACTTTGGGGCCTCCCCACTGCTGCAGGAGCCCCATGCCTAACTGTTCAGCCACAACGTTGTTTCATCTTTGCCTATGAATTCCTGCTCAAGGGTTCAACAGAAATAAAAGTTACTTCAGAGGCTCACAGTTTAGGGCCCTGGTAATCAAATTTTATTGTATTCTTGCTTTTGTTTCTTCTCTTTTTTTTCACTCTAAAGAGTTTAAAGAAACTAAATAAATTAGCAACACAGAAGTTTGCAAAGGCTCTAAAGGAAGCCATGATGAAGTGGAACTGCAGAAAACCAGATGCCAAATTAAAATGCTCTACAAAGATGGTCAAGGTGCTGGGGCTAGAAGCCTCAGTCACACCAAGTTACCATGTCCCTTCTAGCCTAGAAGCAGACACCTAGAAGCAGATGCCAAGTCTGTAAGACGGTGCCAGGGTTACAGAGAAACACACCGCTCCCAAGTGTGAGCAGCAACACTACTGTGATCATCTATCTGCACAGCAGCCAGAACTAGGAGAAATCTCTCTGGATGTGTACCTGATACTGACATCTAGAGATTATCTTTCAAAACACCCAACTGTCTGGCTTAACAATGTGATGGTGTTCTATCCTAAACAAAATCTTAGGTGATTTTTTTCAATCTGAGGTGGGCCTATACATGAGGTTTATACTATTCAATTTAAAGAGAATTCTAAAATACCTTTTCAAACTGAGATCTTATTAATTTATTCTTCTCAAGCAGCTCTTACATACCTGGCATCTTTCCTGTGATTCTACATTCTTCTAAATTCCTCTGGAATTAAAGTGAATGTCACTGAAACAGAAGATTGGAGGTGAAGAGTTCTTTTCATCTATGGGAGCAGGTCCCTCATTTTTAGAGATAAGTGATGTCCAAGTATGACTCTCTTGAATTCTTAATAACGCATCCCCTGCAATGTTAGCAGGGTTACGCCATTGTAACACTGCGCGGAAGATTCAACCTCATGTTCCCTAAAATCCGGGAGGCTGTCTTCTCATATGTGATCAAACAGCATTTCTGATCACTCAACCAGTATTTTCCTGGAGAAAACCTAGCAGTAGCCAGTACCTTTAGTAAATAATAGGTCATAAAACTCCTTAAGGTCCTAGGAGGTTAAAGAAAAGAAGGGAAGGTTCCAAAGGGTGCCCCCATATCTGAGGCCTGTCCATGAACTTTCAGGATGGTGAATACAATCCCCAGGCTGTAAAAATGGCTCACTTCTCTGATGACACACCATATCAGTTTTGAAGTTGCTACTGTCCAGGTCAGTGGTACTTGTTCATGACTAAAGGAGGTAGCCTTTCCAAGACTCAGGAGACTACATGAAACAGAATTTCTGAAAAAGGTCAACTATTCTTTGTTTCTATAAGCACATATAATCTCTCACTTCTAAAATGAAAAACCCTGAGTTAAAATATAATACAAAACCATACCAACATATAATTATATGTATAATTGGTACTTGTATTGCTAACATACCCAAGCATTCTGAAGTTTCCATATTTAGTAATTATTTTATCCCTGTCCCCAGCCCGAGAAATGAGCTGGAGAAATGACTCAGGGTTAAGCATTTGTACTGCTCCCCTAAAGGACTCAAGTTCAGTTCCCAGCACCCTGTCAGGTGGTTAAGCTATAACTCCAACGACAGGGACTCTGACACCCTTTCCCAGATGCCATGGCCACTGCACTCACATACGCATACCTCCACACAGACGCAAGCATATACACATAATTTAAAAACAATAAAAACAAATCTTAAAAAAAAAAACAATAAACACGAGTACCGCCTCATGTTAAACCAAGGCGTCACAGAAAGAACAAGCAATGGACACTTCTAGTGATTTCTCTGCTGGACAATCCAGACACACAGTACACAGCCTTTTTAACTCTGCATTTGTCCAATACTCAACCAATAAATATGCTGATGTGTGGATGAATACAGACAGATGAAAGAAAGAGAGATGATGGATAGACAGACAGACAGGCAGATAGATAAAATTATACACCTTTTTTTTTCCACTTTGAATTCCTCCCACCCACTTTATGGGTCAAACAAATGGACATTCTGATTTTGTGTAAAACAGATCAAAGAAAATGCTTTGAATTTATATGAAAAAGTTTCCCATTAAGATGGTAGCTATTTTTTTTTTCAAACATGATTCTTTTTAATTGTGGAAAAAAGCCCAAGGCTTTGTCAAGGGCACATGTTTTCTATAAATCAAAACATAAATAAATGTAAGATTATTTCACTGGGCATACATATGGTTTTTGCTAAGTAAACTCTATTTATAAAACACTGTTAGCCTACACAGGAACTGCTGTCAACATTTATTGGAAAGGAAATTCTACTTTTTTCTATTTATTTATTTAACTTTATGTATATGAGTATTTTGCCTGCATGTATGCATGTGCACCACATACATGCTGTTCCCGCAGAGGTCAGAATAGGTACCAGACCCCCTGGAATTGGAGTTACAGATTGTTGTGTGTGCCGGGGACCTAACCTGGGTCCTCTTCAAGAGTAGCAAGTGCTTTTAATTGCTAAACCATCACTATAGCCCCAGGAAAGAAACTTTTCTACTGCTCTGAAATTTGCTAGGACTTGAAAACAATCCTAAGCATATTAATTTTGGATCATTTGGTTGTTTTTGTGTTTTTATATTTTTAGACAGATTTGGCTTCTAACTTAATATGCAATGGGTCATTGTGCATCTTTTAGTTCTTGGATGCTTAGGAGAAATCCTCAAATGAAGATTAGAGTCCTATTTAACAGGGAATATTTACGTTGTTGGATGTCCCATTACTCTATGCCACTGCTCTGTTCCTACAGGAGGTTCTCTTTACAGGCAAGGGTCTGGACTGAAGACTTTGTCACTGCTAGCAGGGTAAAAGCTATTCCACCAAAGGGGGTCTGAGACAGCCACTGCAGCTCCATACATAGCCACAGCATCATCTTCACTCTCTGTTCTCACAGAATTGGACAATAAACATACTTTCAACCCTGCTAGGATTAGTCCTTAGAACGAAGTTTTCTGTGAAAAAAAAAATTGTTATAAGCAAGCATGTACCAAGAGTCCTTGATGGCCTACAGCCAACCATGGAAGGTAGCAGTAACCTTAATAAAAATGAACATTCTCCATTTTCCATTTCACTCTTCTCTTTTAGGTCTCGATGATTTCCAAAGCGGGCCTTTTCCCTACGGTTTCACCATCAGTCTCTGCTGTAGGTGGAGCTAAGTCAGAGGCTACATATGGTGCAGTTGTGAACAGTTTCAGAGAGACCTCTCACTCTCTCCTGTGCTCCCTTTCAAGCTCCTCCCTCACTGTGCAACTTGTCTCCTCTTGGCATAAAATGCCTGTGGTTTTATTTTTAAAGATGTACCCACACGCAGAAAGGAGTTATCCTCTCAAAAGGCAAAGGGAAAATGTTAGGCAATTCCCATAAAAATAACTCAGAGGATTTTAAAATCTGCATATGAAACACTTAAATTTCAAAAAATCAATAAAACTTTTAGATCTATGGGCTAATTATTTAACATGTACCTATCTATATACAGCTAAACCGCTTTAGAGGCAAGGTGAATGTCATCACCTCCAAATGGCTGCCCCAGTTTACATACAGAATTGCGAGTTCCTTGATCCAATTCATAGACACAATATTTCTTAACAGTATATTTAAAAAGAAAAGTTGCTTACAAAATGTGATCATAGTTTACACACATAAGCTTAAACACAGTGGTAGGGCCATGAGTGCAACTCCGTGGTACACTTTAGTAATTTTGCTAGTTAAATGCTAGTAATCCTGAGTAATCCCTAATGGCCGACACGAATGAATTTGAAATTATAAGAAAAAGCCAAATTCTCTGGAACTTCTGGTCCTAATCAATCACTGGAGATCAGTGACATCACTGATGCCTTTGATCACAGATCCTCTTTCAAGCTGGGATGGGCTGCATTGATCCTCGCTGGCGCAGAGAAAGGGGAAACACCTAGGAGTACAACCCACTGTGAAACCCGAGAAGTCATCAGCATCCCTTCCCCTCCTTCAGGACAGACAGAAAGGACATTCCAGGGCTGCCCTACCCCAAACAAAGGAGCTCCCTCATTAAATCCAAGCCTAATTCCCTCTGACTAGGACTCTCGGAGTGCTTTAAGAGAGGAAGGGATGCTAAGCTACTTTCCTTTCAAAGAGCCTAGGTTATGAACCCTCGGGCTTCATCTTCTTAACCAATAATACACCTAACGAGGACTATCCCCCCCCAAAGCCCTCCTATGAAAGGGGTGTCCTGTGGAAATGTGTTTTACCATCGTCCCCATCTGAAAGCACTTAATATATAATGCTTAATATATAATATATATATTTCTACTTAAAGATTTTACTTCATGAAAACAGTACTGTTTTTTAAATCACTTTCGCTGTATTTTAAATTTTTTACTTTGAGTTGAGTTGTTTAAGAATTCCACATGGGTCAAAAAGAAAGTGCTTGACTATGCTGTTGGGTTATACAAATTTCAATACTTGAGCTGCTATCCAAACGCCACCTCCAAAACGCTCATATAGGCAATGAAAAGTTTAACTGATCCTTACTACTTCAGTCCCTCTGCTGTCAGTCCTCTCCCACCCTTGTTTGTAATACAGTCTAATTGAGCTTCAGGAACACTCGTGGAATGTAGTTTATTAGCTCCCTCATCAGGTGATCAATGATTTCATTAATAAGACAGATAACAAAACTGTCATATCATTGGCACTGTTATGAAAGATGAGCCTAGCTTCCTGCTCCATTTTCCAAGGTCTAGGGTTCTCTGTGGCAGCTCTGAGTCCATTCAATATTTTCCAACGACAGAGAAAAGTGAAAATCCATTTTGAAACCAATTTCAATTAGGATCCAGAAGCTGTTATCACAGATGTCGCAGAATGGGCCCGTAAGTGGAAATGTCGCCTATCCATTCTGAAATGAAACCTTATCAGGAGCTACAAAGATGGCTGGGGACAGCCTATCTGTAAATTACTTTTCGTCCTGTGTTAACTCAGCCTTAGCTCTGTCACATGGAATTCTTTCTATCCACTAGTAATAATCTAGTGACTAAGTAGACAGAGCACCCCAACAAAGTCAGGCAGGGCTGCCCTTTTAAACATGGGTACAAATGCACACACACTTAGGCCTGCAGGCCCGCAAAACAATAGCCATGCTTTCACTGGTAGAATTCAAAGTTTATTATGGGAAATAAAAGAAGCCCATCTCCACCCATTGCATTCCTAGTGATTTTTCAATCGCAAACTCCAAGGCTCCGTTATTTCATTAATGCAGCACCCAAGTCAGGAGGCTTTTCTCTGGCATCTCTCAGTCTCCTTTTAGCAAATTATCCCATGACGGCGGATTTATTCAGTCAAAGACCTCGGACTTTGAGAGGCAACAAAAGAATCAAGAGACTTTCTGGTCCACCTGCCTGGCGAATGATGAGGCAGGGAAAAGTCTCCCCCAGAGAAACCAATCAAACCATTGTGTGGCACAGTCAGACCTTTTCAGCTGTCAAGCTGGAGAGCTGAGAGAGATGAAAAGAACAGGGACGGAGCTACCATTTACAGAACCATGTGGGAATGGTCTCCGAAGATTTCATAATTAGGATGGAACTCAACTTTCTACAGCTGAGGGGGAAAAGAAGAAAGAAGAAAGAGCCCAAGAAGAGGGAAAAGTCAGAGCGGGGGTGGGGGAGTGCAGGATAGGGGAAAATGGCAGTTCTAGGGATAACTTTATAGAAAAATTTCTCTACCTGAGATGAAGTCCTATCTACAAAAGCGAAGGAGATAAAGAAGTTTCCAGAAATAAAAAGGGATGGTGGGGGAGGAAGAAAGAGAGAGGGAGAGACTGGCCTATTTACTTAGCCAAGACTTTCTTACTTTTCCTCTAGGTTGTAGGTGTGCTAAATATTAAGATTCTAGTTTTCTCATGTGAATAAAGTAATAAAAACAACAACAAAAAGTCTTTGTCAACATGGCTGCTTGTAGTTTTCAACATAAAATGGAATTTTAAACTGGCCCCAAATACACCTTGCCTGTGCCCCCCCCCCCCAATTAAAAAGAATCAAGCTGACAGGTACTAGGAAGTGTTTTTCTCAACAGTTCGCAGGAACTCTTCCTTCTGCCCTAATGAAATGTGTGAAAAATTAAAGAGAAAAGACCAAGAGTAAGTTTTACACACAGGCCTAAAAGACAGATTTTGTAAAAACGTGAAAGAAACACAATTTCCAACCACTACCAAGATTTCTACAATTCCTATCACTTGCCAGGGACTCTAACAAATGCATTAATTACGAAGTGGACTTTAAAGCTCAAATATGTATTCCAATTTCAGGGAGGGGGGGGCGCGATTCTGCCTTGATTATGGTCGTGGTTCAATGACCTGGATTTGTCCAAAGTCACGGAAAGATCACCACAAAGAGTGATTTTTACCACATAAGAATGTAGGGAATAAGTTTAAGCAGAAGCAGATACATTTCGAAGTGCATCTGTGCACATAATGAGATTTTGCAGCACCACCCTGCCTCCTGCAAGCTTCTTGGAAATGGAACCGCCCCTGCCTGGGTGCAGGGTCAGACTGGTGGGAGGTGGGAGGCCACTAGCCACCTCCCAGAGGGAGTTTTCCTCCCACAATTGGCCTCCTGCCCCTTGAGCTTCCACTATTTGGTGGCTGTTTCTGATCCTGACCGGTGTGTTTCTGAAATATGAAATGCCCACACCACTTGAGCACAGCAATCACAGGCAACCTAGGGACTTTCCGAGAGCAGACACATGCTGTGCTCTTTATTCTACCAGGGTGCCAGAACTGGGCAAGATGGGAGTGTGATCTGCTGTGGATCAACTTAAGCATCTACAAGTTGCTCTTTTAGAAGAAATCTAATACTGAGATTCAAAAGTGGGTGAACTTGTTCTCAATGCAGCATCTCAGTACAAAGCTGGATTGCATCCAATATTCTGAGGATTTACAAATGAGCATCTGATTCATTAAACTTTGGGCAGCATCAGGACCAGCGATTTGAAGTACCATTCCCTGGTCTTGGATACTGACCTGCTATGCTAGTTTAGGACCCCATGACCACATGTCTGGAATTCATGCAGAAAATATTGGGTTATTCTCCAAATCAGATTAAACTTTAGCCATTCCTAGATTACTAACAAATGATACTACAATACTACACTGAAAGAACTGGGATAAAATTTATCAGTGAATTAAACCCTGCCAAATTATATCCAGCCAGTTACTACCAGTGAAAATAGCTGTGTCCCCACTGTGCCAGTCAGGAAGCATGTAGCGTAGCCCAAGATCACATAACCTTTTCTGGCAGGGCTTACGTTCAAACTTTGGCTTTTAGCTACACATCAATATTAAGTGTCCTATCGTGCATGCCCCCTGTCTCTGCTCTGAGGTCTGGCAGACCTACACAAATGACTTCCCAGTATTAGGCCCCAACTGCTGAGGTCTTCTTGGCCGCAAACACTGTGCTGGGGCAAGGTGTGGAGGGCAAGGCAGATAAATAAGTTGCTATTCCACAGAAGTTGAATGAAAATTGAAAATTAAGTGTTAAGAGAAAGAAGAATACAAGCATGGAACACAGGATCATTAGGGCAATGATACTATTCTATAGGTACCGCAATGTGGATACATGTCAAAACCCACTGTTTGGGTTAAGTATATTACCTTTCCTGCAATCACCCAGGCTTAAAAACCCCTCAATCAACTTTGATTCTCTCCCTCTCTCATGCCCCTGTGAACCCCAATGAAAACTACAGATTTGAGATAATGCACCATTTCTATCAGACAATACATAATGCAAAATATCAATAAGAGAGAAGGGAAGGAACTTTCTGCTCAAGTTTTCTATGAACCTAAAACCGGTCTAACATACAAAGTTTATTAATTAAAACTATAATGACCGAGAAATAAAAACATAAAAATGAAGTATTACACAATTTCCAAAAGGACAGAAAAAAAAAAAAAAGCACAGAAAATCTGAGGACACACTTTTGAGAAGAACTGACAGCGAATACATGGTGATATTAGCAAAATTCTCAGTCTGCGGAGAAGCACGTGAACAAAGCAAAGAGCACTTGCATTTAATCAATGAGCAGATCAGAGCCAGGCTGGTGTCAGGCTTTAGAAGATATCTACACATGAAGTTAATGGCTCTGAGCTTCATCCTGTAGGCGGCTGTGAATCACTGAAAATTCCAGAACAGAGACTTAGCAGCGAGAAACACAACACTGTTAATCTGGCAGGAGCATGTGCCAAGCATGAGAGGTTCAAGGTGACAGGCAGAAGGCCACTGGAATTGTCATGGCATGGTGGGCTGCAGGAAAATATGGGTGAATGACCAGAAGGAAATCTACCAGGAGCCTGGAAGGGGGTCAAAAGGTGACAGTGAGGTTTCAGGCCTGGATGACTGCAGTAAAGGCAATATAGTTAACCAAAAGGGGAAATCAGGGACGCTCAGGGGTAAGTGGGTTCAGAGCCCAAGACAGCATGCTTAAGAGAAGATTAATCATCACCACGTAGCTGGGTCTAAAAAAAAAAGTTATGAAAGTAGAATAAACAAACTGTAATTAATATACAAAAGCCACACTGCAAGCAAGCATGACATTCAAAGGGTGCCCCACCCCAGAAAACAATGGGCAGAGACGGACACATGCATGTTACTTCCGAGGCAATGTGCACAATAAGCACAATGCATTTTCAAGAGTTAAGAAATCGAAATAAATTTTCTTAAAATTATGTTCTCACAAAACCATTATCTACCCTCTGTTCAGAGTTCAGGGGGCTTTCAGAAAGAGGGTAAAGACTTTCGTTTCTTTCTTACTTTGTTCGTTTATCCATCCTTCCTCAAGATGAGCAGGCTTGCTTAGATTTGTGATTTACAGAACATCTTGGATCCAGCAAGTTCATCATTACTTTTGCCGAATATTTTCCTTTTCATCTGAAAACCTGGGCAAGTGAGGTGGTTCAGAGGCTAGAGAAAGGCACTTGCTGCCAAGCCTGATGAACTGAGTTTAATCCCTGAGGCCAACACGGTAGAAGAAGGGAACTTCTCCAGATAAGTCCTGGAAATGTAGATGTAATTACTCCCTTGCTAAGTAAATGAGGAAACCAAGACACTAAGAGACTTAATCATCCACTCACATAACTAGTACTTGGCATCACCAAAACTCAACCCAAGCTTTTAGATCCAAAACCCTGCATTTCCTCATAAGAACCCTATAACGTCAAGTGCAATGTACCTGAAAGTCCCTGCCATCCATCTTACATGTGCCGAGAAGTGGGATGTGGAAAGCAAAGAAGTGTAAAGAAATATAACACTCAAAACCTAAGATCTATCTGCAGCAAACTCCCCATCTGCTTCTAAGCAGACACTTAACACTGAGAAAAGTCAGAGACAGGAGTATCTGCTGGGAAACAACAACGAACTTCAATTCCAGGTTTCAACAGAAGTAGAAGCCATCTCAATCCTAGCCACAAAACCAGCAAACGTCACAAACATTGTGGACCCCTAGTCACAAAACCAGGGGACATCACATACATGAACACCTATGTACTCCTATGTACTCCAAGATCAGACCCAATGGACATCACATACATTATCACCTATGTACTCCTATGTACTCCTAGTCACAAAACCAGGGGACATCACATACATGAACACCTATATACTGGACACTTTGAAAGCACAAACATCAAAAATCTTTTAAGCAAAAGACCAAAAAAAAAAAAAAAAAAAAGCACAGAGAATGCCCTATCAATTAATCTATCAGCTTTGGTCTCCCACCTCATCACAACTGGGTGAATTTCCGCTATCAACTTATAAAATCTCAGTATCTTAGTAATTACCACAACCTCAAAACCACAGCCTGGATCATTTATGAAAAGTCTGCCACCCCCCTTCTTGAGACATAGTCTCACTACGCAGCCCTCGCTGGCCTGAAACTCACTATGTAGACCACGCCGGCCTCTAACTCACAGAGATGTGCCTACCTCTGCTCCTGTGTCCTACCATACTTTCTTGAAGCAGAGTAGCATGTTAATAAGAACTATCAAGGGACTATTTTTATTTAAAAAAAAAACCCTCAGGGACCAAAAAATGAGGAAAAAACATTTTAAATTAAATATTCAAGTCACAGAGAAAAGTTTTATAGGCTAATTAGAACATGAAAAGCAGAAGAAATGTATATTTAAAACTCATTACTTAGAAAACACAATGTGTAGCTCAGGAAGTAATGACTCGTACCCAAACAGAGAGCATTAAAGCGTTTACCTACAGTTTGTCTTATTAACAGACTTGGACATTCTCAAGTCAATATGAGGCCTAATATCTAAATGCATACTCAAGTACAATCTCTTAAATCATAACTGTACTTAAAAAACATTCAGGAAACTAAATGCCATCTCCTGGGTCATTTCCATTTCATGAATAGCACTAAATGCTTAAAGCTGAAGTGTGCAAACAGAAAACTATGTACACAATGTGGTTCCTATGTGAAGATCAGTGGAGGCTTTGCATGCACATGTGGACCCTGAAATGCTATAGAGATCTAATTTGGCCTGGTTTCTTTCCCCCATACAAGATTTAGAGTAATTTTTCACTCATGTTATTTTAAATCTCAATCTCATGTAGCAAATGTTTATTTACAATGCTATTCAAGGTCATCTGAGCCATCCATTTTGGCTGTGTGTCTGTGTATGTTTAAACAAAATTCTAGGAGCAGATTCTCAACTGAGAAAAGCAAGAAAACAGACCTGTAAGGACACGCAATGGAATGTGCGTGGTTTGGCTGGGATGCTCACAATCAAGAACAAATTATACCACATAATGACTGGAAAAGTTAATTAAGTCAATGTAACCAATACTTCACCAGTAACAAAACTTTTTTGTCTATTTACTTTTCATGATGAAATGGGTGGGATCGAAAATACACACTTTGCATTCATTTGGTTCATACATCTTGATATCTGAACTACATCTTTTAACTGTCTGGTTACTAACTCAATGTCAGAGCAGTTGTAAAGAAAGCATAAGCAACTAGAAATGGGCACAATCACTGTGCTCTCTACTGTGGTATCTCAATGGTCCCAATTTCTGTGAATGACCTCAGTGTAAGTACCTAAGCACTTCTGAACTGTTTATAGAGAGATGGGCAGGTGGAGAGACAGACTGTTGAGTGGACAGACAACAACCACAATAATACCCGCTACAGGCCAGCA
>CABHPR010149086.1:4146-31948 GCA_902168415.1 Peromyscus melanophrys | reverse complement strand
AGAGAGAGAGAGAGAGAGAGAGAGAGTCACACACAGTCACACACACACACTGACTCACACATTTTCTATAAAACAAACAAAGCATGAGTATATCTAAAACTGATGTTTCAGTCTAGATGCTAAATGAGATTAAGGGGTAATCAGATTTATTTTGTTTTCTTAACTGAAATGCAAAGTGAGGTGTGATATAACTCACAAAATATTGTACCAAAATAAGGTACAAAACTTTCTTCACCTTAACTGTTTTTCTAACAGATGCTCTTGTCACAACACATTTCCTAACCCTATCAAGAAGACATGAATTCAACTATGTTTATTCTTCTCTTAGTTGATATATGCTCTTTGTCTAAAAATTTACTATGGAAATACATTGTTCAAATATAATCCAGCTGTAAGTTCATATGTAGTACATCAGTAGGACTGTAATAACTCCATGCTACAGCCAGAGTATTTAATGCAAGTGAGGTGGCCAGCAGCTTCTTTCAAAACTATCCCTTATGGTTCCATTAATATTATCAATAGTCTTGAGTCCCTACTATATCGAAGATATTGCTTCCTGCTAAAAATATGAGCTTCCAGAAAACAAAGCTCCTAGGTAAAGATTTAACACTGGTCTTTCATCTACAAGTAAGTGGAAATAGTTAAGGAAAAGAGAAGCATCTGCTTCACTGATTATGCTGGTTCAAGCTCTACATGAAATCATTTATATATTCTTCGACACATTTTATGTAATAACCTAAAATGAGTAGTAATGAAAATATGCTATTGTTGGAGAAGTTGCCTCACAGAGATTTTAAGCTATTGTTCAAATACCACTTTGCAAACATCAAGGAATAAGGTGATGACCAGAATCCATAATGAGTAGGATCCAAAGACTGAAACGTCTAATCCTGTGTAGTGTTGTCAATTAATATTTATATTATGACCATTTCTCTTCATGGGATATGTGAATTTCATTCATTATACCTCCTCTTTAAGAAGGTTTCTATATCTTTAATATCATTTTGTGGCTTCCCCATGAATCCTGGTCAAGTGTTGTGTGCTGATTTGAAAGAAATTTGCTACTAGAAGCAGCAATGGCACTATTCAGTTCACAAACGGAAAGTAAACAATGCATTTTTTGCCCAACCTTATATCAATAATTGCTTGATCCTGTGCCTTAATTTTAAATAATAAAACTGCAATCAATATGCACTCCTATAACCCTAGCACTATAGTCAGACAGAAGGATTCCTGGGGCTTGCTGGCTGCCAGCCCAGCTCCAGGTTTAAACAGTAGATCTGTCATAAGAGAATAAGACACAACTTGATAGAGCAGGGGACCCAAAGTCTACCTCTGACCATGAACCGGCAGACACGTGTGCACATTTGCCAGGGAAACATATAACATACAGATGAAGGAAGGAAGGAAGGAAGGAAGAAGGGAGGGAGAAAGGGAGGAAGGGAGGGAGGGAGGGAGGGAGGGAGGGAGGGAGGGAGGGAGGGAGGGGGAGAGGAGGAGAGAATGGAAAAGGGAATGAAGGAAACTGTACCCAAAGACTTCATACAACTGATTAATAAAAAAATACTTCAGTGAAGACTGGTTTTTTTTAATATTTGATACATAGTATGAACTTTCTTCACATAATTCCATTCCTTAATCACTGAATTATATTTATCTTAGAATATTCACATAGGAAAGCATTACCTTGAGTTGTGAGGGAAGTGATGTAAGATAACTAGATACAGTATTTGTAGATTTGGTGGGAGAAGAGCCAACAAGACACAAGACATTGGTTGGGCATACTGCTCCACCTACATACGCATATGCTTCCTTCTCATTGAACATTCTGAGCTCCACTCATCTTTGCGGGCTTTGCACTGGATAGTCCTGTGTAGATCCTTTTTTTCCAGAAATATTCACAGGAGGAATGCCCTCATTTCCTTCAGGTCTATGCTCAGATATAATTACCTTTGTGAAGGCTTTCATTATCACTTTCAGTAAAGTAACAGCTTACATGTCACTCATTGTATCCTTGTATAGTACTTGTCTCTACTATTAAAATAGTAACTCCATGAATATAGAGCCCAGGACCTTGAAAATTACATAGTATATAGTAGAAGCTTAATAAACATTTGTGGCAATGTCAACTAATAAGTCAGCATACATGTGGGAAGGCCAGATTTAAGATGACATCAAGACAAGGCTAGCAATAGCTATTAAAACATGGTTCCCATTCTCCCGTTCTGTATAAAAATCAGACAGCCAGCCAAAGCTTTCCTCTGATTGATTCTAATTTCTCCATAGAACAGTTGAATTGTTTAAGAGTCCAACACACACACACTAAAAGTCTTCTGGCTTTGGCCCCATGGTAGACTTTATGCTCCAGGTAATTTGGCATCTTACTTTCTCCTTTCCAGACAAGATCATCACAGGGTTACATATGCCAACACGCTGAAAGAAGGAACCACTGTATCATTACTCTCCTGGAACCAATTGTTGGTGTGATTAATTATTGATATATAAAATTGTTTACCTAAAACCATCTGATTCACAGAAATTTTCTTCAAATTATTCATGTTATTTCTCAGAAGCTAGCAAATAGAATATTCTGTAAGTATCGTGAACTCTGAAGGGCTCTCTGTTCCTATATGAAGTTCACAGCACATGCTTGTCACTTCAGCAACAGTCACGTGGGTGACTACTCTAGCCAGGCTCTGTTATTTGAATTTATATTCTATTGCCCTCTTACAATGCCTGTTTCATATTGAATACATTGGCTAGAAAGGAAAAGAAATAAGGAAGGGAAAAAAGAAGTGAGGGAAAGGAAGAGGAAGAGAAAAGGAGAAGAATGAAGGGACAGTGGGAAGGCAGGCAGAAGGGAGAGAATGACAAAATGGACCATGCGGAGGAAGAAGAACAGTGTATCTGTAGATAAGGGTCAGTGGTGCCAGCTGAGATCCTCTCCAGCAACAGCAGAGCCACGCCTGTGATAATGACATGAGCCAATAGTCACCAATCATGAGACCCTACGGCAGGTGGACAGCCTTGCCTCCTCAGATACTACTTAAGACAGTTGTTACTGGTGATTCCCTCCGCCTTCCTGCTGATGTTCTGACCCTATAGAATCCTCACAAACAGGGACTTCAGGTCACTGATTCCCAAACTTAAGCCTGGTTCTCATTCCCTGGCAGGGCTGGGTAAACACAAATTAACCCACACCGGTTTCACATCCCACAAGGCTTGGATGAGGCGCCAGAATGTTGCCTTCTAAAAGGTTCCCTGGTGAGGATGGCCGTTTGCAACAATTCTACTAGACCCTTCTTGGAGTCAGGTGAGTTTGGAACAAAATACTTGCATATAAAACATTTTTCTGAAACTGTCTTTAGAGTGTGCACTATTTTTCCTCTCCAGACCTGCCAATCACTATTTCTAACATGCCACTCACCCACTGACTTTTTAAAACTAGAGCATAGAACTAAGCAAATCACTGTGCTCACCAAAAAGAAGGAAATAAAGAAGAGTTCATTCAGTCCGAAACTTTTTGTTTACTGAGGTAAAAAAGTGGATTAAGTCATCAAGACACTAGCTGAGAGGACCATACCCTGTAAATGGTTCACAGTAAGTCAGCAGAAGGAAAGCCACCAAGAGAACACAGGCAGATTTCAAAGTCTGTGTTCCTGGATCACAATCAGAACTCAGCTATGTCACCACGTAACACCTAGTGAGGTGAGCAAGAATATGTTTTTTAGAAGCTGGTTCCAGCACGCCTATTTTTTAGAGCTCCACACTGGGCCACGGGGGCTTTAGGAATGGAGCTCTGAGCTCAGTCTGGCCACTATACACCGGGGCCACTTGTATCACTGCTCTTTCCATGAGGAATTTAAGGGGTGTGAGAGCATCCTTCCCAACCCTGCATTCCACATGTGACAAAACTGATCCAGCTGTTTGTCTGAAAGAAATTCCTTGCTGTCCTTAAAAATTAAAAAGCAAGTGGATATCCGTTCTCCAGGGGCAAGCCTCCAGCTGGAGCCTGGTAGAGGCCAGTTGCGAAACAGCGTGCTCCGAAGGGCATCTGCTCTCGAATTCTTACCTCGCCATAGGGGGGTTAGCCCCATCTTGCTTTTTGAAATGGCAGATTCTGGATGCAAGGTGCTGGCTTGGCCCAAAGCTCTTGAGAAGTGTTCATCCACTACTGACCCAATGTCTCCCTGGAAATAATTGAAAAGGACACAGCGAGAGTTAAGGTACTCCATCTCGGCAGGCTGGTCTTTCTCCTCCTCCTCCTCCTCATCCTCCTCCTCATCCTCCTCCTCTTGTTTGCTGGGAAGCGTGACTTCCAGTGAGTCCTGCATCTTGCTGTATACCGCTAACTTCTGGGATAGAATAAACAAAACATAGTATCAAAGACAGATTGTGGAAAAGCGTTAACTAGTTAACTTTTCACTTTAAAAAAAAAGAAATCTAAATATTAACATATGTTTGCAAACTGATTCTCCGTCATCTGCTGTATTCCATCTTTTCCCTCCCCAAACAAGTTGCCTCCCTCCCACACTAAGAAAAAAGTCTGTTATTCCAAATTTGGCAAAGAAAAGGGGCTATTATCAAATTGTATAATTTCAGCATGTCAGACAGATTTTTTCCTTTTTTATTCTTTTGCTTTTGTTTTAAACCAAGCTATATTAAATGAATGTTTTTTTGAAGTGACAGATTCTTTCCAGATTTTTTTAATGCTCATTTTTTATTTACATTTAAAGATTTAATGTACAGGAACATTCTACTTTAGGACCATAGAGGAGACAGGAGAACTAACTGTCCAGGGCAGGGTGGAGAAGAAAAACAGCTTTTCATAAATGAAATAAACTAAAATAAAAACAGGAATGCACCATCTTCTAAAAGGACTTGGCAGATGTGCTGAACTCATCTCTTAAAACTCAAACTGGAATGACAGAGTGAGCCTGTGTGAAGATCCATTTTACACGGACCATGTTTTCCATATGTTCCACTCACTACTATTATCACACAGGGGGAGAAAGAGTTTATTGTGGCTTACTGAACATAATAAAATAAAATACTAGCAAGGATTAACTCTTCAAATAAAAATGATAAGAATTTGATATCTTAAAATATGTCAAGATACAGTCATACCTACAGTAATCATAAATATATATTATCCAAGAATCTCTCCTAAAACCTCACATACGTGACCTGAGGTGAATTTTGCATTCCTATAACCTGGTTATTGTTGCTGTGTGTATCTTAAAGAAACTAAGGGACCAAGAAGCTAAGTAAGCTGCCAACAGTCCAGAGTATATGACTGACAGAGACAATGCATAGGAAAGTAAGCAGATGTAGATGTTCAGATACAAGCCATATTGGGAGGTAAGGAAGCAATATCTACCATAGGGGAAAAAGTCACAAAGTAATTATGACCAATATTGTTTTACTGAATGGAAACTTGGTAGCTAATTGTTATTTTCCTCACACCTGCTTTTCAACCTTTCCAAACATTTTCACTGAACAAGTATGACTTAAAGATGACCAACAACTTCACTGTAAATGGTACATAAGAATACACTCCTGGAGGCCACATAAACATTCCATACCAGTAGCATAACAGCAAAATTCAATTTCTTATCATATCATTTGTCTTATTTCAGGAGAAATTATGAATGCTGGCAAAATGAGCAGGAATAGCAAATACAGATAATTCCAGAATCCTCAGTAGTTTTGCATGTGTTGGCAACATATAACTCAGATTTTATGTTTCTAATATAATTACTAGTTTGGAAACCAATAACCACCAATTGTAAGTGCACCTTCAATTAATCAATCATTTTCTTCTAGCAACAAATATACTGTTCTTATTCCAGGTGGTTCCTGAAGTGGGCATATGATGAGGGGCTGGTTATTATTTGGGAAATATTAATTACAAATGTATGTGGCATTTTTATTTAAAATTCGCACCAATGTAGTTAATATTTTCTTATGAGTAGATAATTTATTCCATGTGAATACATCTATCTTATTGATGAATAGGTAATTATAATGCTATTGGGTTACATTGCTTATGATCTGGTTTTGTTCAAATTTGACTTCAAAAGTAAAACACTGCATTACAAGGGGTCATACCAAATGCAGGAATTTAGTTCAATGACTTCTAGTTTTAAATTTCATTATAAAATCAAACAAATGCTATGATTTACCGGTCACATCACAGTGCTATTTTTCTGGGTGAATGCATATATACTAGAAACCTGCATGGTTATACCTATACACAACTCTGTCCTGGCTATCCTAGCTTATTTGGAATACCGCTTTTCTATGGAAAGGAAATTAAAACTGATCCACAGAGCAGTTTCTCTCTCTGTTCAGAGTGTTCACCGTCACCCGTGAAAATGATTTATTTTTCCTGTCAGTGTCCTTCACAACCTCAGTTTATGAGTTGTGCTTTGCATATATCTCTTCCATTTCCTTACTTTTTAAATTCCGTTAATTAGCCAAATAAACGAAAGAAACTGTTTCACTGACAGCTATCAGCAACTACCTCTTAAATTAAATAAATAAAATACAAGCAAACTATTTAAAAAACTATGAAACAGCATAAATTTAAAAATGCTTTGTTGTAAGTGATAGCAGTCATAAACTATCTCAAGACCAATTGCGGGCAGTTGAATTGAAACTATAGCTTTTCAATCTAACGTTGCACAGCTTTGTTAATACTGCATAACTCATGGGGGATTTTTCTATCAGCTGTGGAATGGCTAACTACAAATAAATTAATATTTAAAATCCCGTCCTTGTCCATAGGCAATGAGGTAAGAAGTAAGCTAAGTCTTACGCCAAAATAACCATCATTAGTCTAATTTGTAAAAATCATTCTTTAGTTGGTGCATTTACTAATTGATTCTCTGTGTTTTTATATCCATACATAAACAACATGTCTCTGCATGTGTCACTATGCATACCCTTTTGATATTGTGGATGCCTGTAGTTCAATCAAAAGTGAGCCTATGATCTACCAACAACAGAACACACAAACGTGTATGATTCTACTTGTACTTTCTCCCCAGAGTTTGCTGAAACTTTCATACGCTGTAGTGAAACTATTTGAGTATTTACATTTCCAACACATATGTAATCTCAAGATAATCCCTGGTTAAAGGAAGAGTCTCCGAATATCCAAGTGGTCTCATAGTTACCAAAACTGCTAAGTTTGAATTTGCTGAAGTATTTTAACTTAAATGACAGCAGGAAGGAAATAGAAACACATCAATTAAACATCATGGGGCTTATACGCCACCATCACACCACCTAACTTCTCAGACTCGAACACTAACCGCTTTCAGACACCAGTTCTTTGTGCCTTTTCTTAGAACATATTCCTCACCACGCACACTTTAGCTATGTTCGATTTGCACTTGCTCTTTATTCTCGCATGCTATTTCTCCCAGTGATGCATGTTTTTGTTGGGGAAGTATATATAAATCTTAAGGCTGAGATGAAATCTCAAGGTGTCAGAGCATATATTTGCAGAATCAAGATCAAAATGTCACCCAGTTTGTGTATTTTTCAAAATGCAATCCCTTTCCAGGATATATCCGAATATCTGATAAGTGTCTGTACTGTTCTCACGAGATTGCAAAAAAATTGGGCTAGAGAGATTACTCAATGAGCAAACAATTGCCAAGCAAGCCTAAAGAGCTGAGTTTGGATCCCCAGTATCCATGTAAAAGCTGGGTGGGTTTAGTAACTAATCTATAATCCCAGCACCAGGGAGGCAGTAACAGAAGATCTTTGGAGCAAGCTGGCTGGGCTAGAGCAGCCAAACACCAAACACATGAGCTCTGGTTCATGCAATAGACCCTGCCTCACCATTAAAGGTGGGGGAAAGAAATGGAGGAAGACGCTCAAATTTAACCCCTGGCCTCCACACACACTTGTGCATACACGCAAGCACCCACTCACACACATGTATATCAGCAATCATTCAAACACATACACACATGCACATTTGTATAACACACACATACACACACACACACACACACACACACACACACACACACACACACTCACACAAAGTTGGTTTAGGTAATACACAAGTAAGTGTTTCAGTACCGCTGCACAGTAGAAACCATTTTCCCCAGGTAATACGATTCCAGTTTGGTGAAACAATGAAGGGGTTAATGGCCAGAGTTGAGGCCAGCTCACAAAGCAGAAAGGTAGAAAAGGGAAGGAAAGTTGGCTTGGGCAGTGCAACCCTAGTGATCACCTCAGAGCCTGCCATCATGCACAACAGAAACAAACTTCAACAGGAATGTGCAGGGGAAGGATTTTGTCTGACAGGAGAAAGACATCCAGGTCAGGAGCCAAACACCACTAACTCCCCAAGGCTTAAGCCGCAAAATGCCAAGCACTTATTGTGTATGTGTGGAAAGTTTCTTCCTAAGGAAACAAAACTGTTTTAATGAATCACTGAAATCACTGGATATTTAGAAAAGAAGTTTCGAAAAAAAAACAAAAATTCTACTGACTATCTCTTTTAAATGAAGTGACTGTTTTGTGTTAAAAGAAGAAAAAAATAAGAAAGGGAAAGGTTAGAATTTGTAGAAAAAAAAAACATTAGTCTATTTCAAAAGCATTAAGTCCATAAAATCACCCACTGATCTTTTAACATTTTTTAAAAATTTACTTATAAAACATATCTTTAAAATATCTCAGAGATTTGTGGGTACACCAGGAAATATGTGGTTCGATTGGCTTAAAGAAAATATGACAGAGAACTTTTCTTTCAGATTTTTCAATCAACATTTATTCATTTGTGTGTGTCTAAGTGTGTGCATGTGTGTGTGTGTGTGTGTTTGTGTGCATGTGTATGTATATGTGTATGTGTGTGTATTCTCATGAATGTGTGCCACACTTTGTATGTGAAGATCAGGGGATGTCTTGTAAGAGTTGGTGGAAGTATAATATGGATGGAATTTAGGTCATGAGACTTGGGGGTAAGTACCTTTAGATGCTAAGCCATCTCTTGTCCCATCTATCATTTGTTTCACTTAATTTCCTCACATATGCAAATATTTCACAGTGTGATTATTTACAATATACAAATGCAAAAACTTCTTTCCATATCTAGGATTACCTGACTAGTAACGGTCATGGGATTAGAACCAATTTCTATCTGTCCCCAAATCATGGGCGGAGAAAACATGCCAATGTGCATGAGTCTCTATAGGACATTTATTTTGACTGAGGAAATAAATAGAAGCCAACAACATGACATCACATGCTGACTAAGACAGCCTACAGTTATGTACGACATCAAGAAACGAGAATTAGAAACATCAACAAGCTGAAAATGTAACTGGAGCATTTGCCTAGAATGCATGAAGCCCTAGATTTGATCCCTGATGCCACAAAAAAAAAATTCTTTTGATAAAAGTGGAAACGTATCAGAGTTATAGCTACTAATTAATACAATGACATATATATGTATGTATATGCATATATATTCCTAGATGATAATTAACTTCTATGTCTATATAGGCCATCTCTTTGGATACATTTATACTACATTTGTTTCCAGTTTTTCTGAAAATCTTATTTTGGAAATGTGAACAGAGTCAGCCAGTCATACTTCAGGATTCTGTGTCTGTTGTATTTGCTTCTTTCCTTTTTCAACTATTTTCTTAATAGCAGAAAAGGCAACCCCAAAACATCATTACTCAACCTGATAAGAGTTGGAACCCATAACCCCCAAATAAATCTAGTCATTATCAAAAATCTAACCTACCCACTCTAAGAATGAAAATTTTCTAGTTTTTACGATGTTTAAAAAAAATGTGCCACAGGCTTAGAAGCAATTTCAAAATTTGCATTCCCAAAATGTTTTAAACTATGATCACATCATTAGGGAATGTGTTCTTTCTCAAGGCAACTACTTTGAATGAAACAAGTTTTCGATGTGGAATTTCTGCTATATTTGTATAAACCTTTAACTAAGCTTAGGATACAATCTCTATTACAATTATTATCATTCATTCATTCATTCATTCATTCATTCATTCCTACATTGTGTCAGTAACTTTGCAAGTACTTAGATATGCAAACTGAAAAGCTCAGCCAGGACCAGAGCTGAATCTGATCACATAGTGGGAAAAGCCTTGCTGCAGAAGCAATAGAGACTGACCCTGTGGTTTATCCCTGAGGTAAACTGTATTATTTTTGCAAGTATCTACTATTCCAAAATTTGAAAGTAAGGCAAGCAAGGCAATATGGCAACATTAGGCTAGCTATAATTGTTTTCAACTTTTTATAGAGGGTCATTTAGAAAAACAACACTAGAAACCAAAATCCCAAAGATGACTTGACCAAAAGTAATTCCCCAAGTCTGAGCAAGTAACTGAACCTGGTAGCCCTTGGCTGCCACTTCTGAAGATGGGGAATTCTGATGTAAATATTAGGTCTGTAGGTCTCATAAAAATATATATATACATATAATTAGAATATATATTCTAATCAGCAACATGTTGGCTCTTTAGGCACATGCACACTTGATTTTGTTTCCTATAGTGGCTACGTCTTCCGAATTTACAGGATACTAGCCAAAACACAAAATCTACAAGCCATGGAAGCCTCGTTTGCTTCCAGCTGTCACCTAGCTCAGCTCCTAGGAATTAGCTAGGATGCTGCTTTTATCTATCACCACATAAACAAGAAAGGATGAATACATCTTTTCAGCCCTCCTGCAGCTCTCAAGAAAAAGTGATTTGGCATTAAAAAAAAAAAAGATAGATGGAAAAAGAAAAGATACCTTGGGTCATCTTCTCTTTCTGCTAATTTTGGGTAAAAAATAGTTGAGTTTCCCCAGTCAGACTATACTTGTAAATTATTGGCATAAGTCTAGAATCCACTAAACTATCTACAAATATCTACAAATATGGCATTTATGAGTTGATCTAACAACAGCTGTGTGGGTCTAGTAGTTCAAGGCACTTTCTGACTCTGCCTAAATGAGTCGCCAAAGCACAAAACCAGCTGTTTGAAGAGGTGCATTTTGAAAAACTCAAAACAGAGCCTTGACCAAAATGACTGCGTTTGCTGGATCTCATCTACTACAGAATGCTAGTTTTCAAATGAAAATAGTTAGAACCTTCTTCTAGAGACAATATCGTATGCTTTCTGAGACTTAAAAATAAAGAAACTCACTGGAAACAGGGCTCGTGGGGGATGAGATCCAGCTCAGCAACACCTTTTAGAATGACATTCCTCTACCTGACAACTGTATTGCAGGACCTGCCCCGGGCATCACGTGCATAATTGCTTTTATCTCTTGGAAAATTCTCTTTGCACAGATGGTCCAACAGGGTTAATTTAGCGTCTCACCTGCAGTACTGGAAGAGACGCCAAGCAAAGGAGCAGGGCTTTTTCTCTGATTTTCCTTGATGGGCGTCCTCTGCACCACTTCAAGCTTTGTGGAGTGTCTACCAAATGCTAGGTGAAGTGGTGCTCTTTGTATATTGGGCCAATACTTTTTTATTAAATTTCTAGCTGTACCACCTCCTAGTGGTTGATTTCTAGGTGAATTCATCCTCACTCTGTGAGACTTTGGTGGCTTTTAATCCCACCCTCTCTGGTATCATTGTAATCTCCATTCTGAATCACTGCCCTGTGGATACTTTGGTTCCTTTAAAGCTTAACTGTTTCTGTCTCTGACTTCCTTCTGCTGGGAAGTTACTAGGGACATGAAACTCTGGACAACTTAAGCTCTTAAAGCTTTGCTGTCAAGTTAATTTGTGTATCATGGGATTATAGAGGCTGCTCTTTTTCAAAGAAGTCCTGTAGAAATCCTTGCAAATATACTTAAGTCCTTGCTTACAGTTACAAGAAAATTAAATCCCCAGCCTTAAATAATTTGACTGTGTAAATGAAACTATTTAGGTTAAAATTGAGTTCTTTCCTTTGAATGAGTCTAATATTATGTTTGAGTACCAATAAAACTGAGGCACCTAAATGTGATAGTTAATGCCATTGCTTGCATTTTATTTTAAATAAGCAAATGTTCAATTGCTAAGTAGGTACACATTTTTTTTCAAAAAGTATGTAACATGGAGAGCAAAAGTCATTAGCACACTACAACAGTTTGCACAAAGGCTTTGACATTTCTAAACTTTAAAAAGTACACTACCAAGGACTTGGAAAGAATATCAAGCTCCAAGGCCAAAGAATCTACTGCATATTAATCTTCTTTATCAAAAAATTTGATTGGGGTACTAAAGACAAAAATTAACCTGTTGTGTAATAAGGAGGGGAAAATGCTTGGGAAACTGCATGACAAGGTAGAAGGATGCTCTTCCAGGAAAAGAGATGTGCTGGTCCTGATTCTGTTACCAATGAGCACGGAAATTTTAGCCAGGAATTCCAACCCCACGGGCCTGAATTTTCCCATTTATAATATGTTCCCCACCCTCTAGGATTTTCCCATGTGAGAAACAGAATCTCAGGGTCATTTTGTAACTTAATCAAGGTAGCAGCAGGCAGACAATGAGTTTCAAAAACTCCTTATAAACATTACTGGTTTCCCCTCCCAAAGAAACTTTTTTTTTTTTAAGAGATGGCCTGTGGGCATTTTCACCCAGCTGCTATCCTTGAAGAAGAGAGAGTAAACTGGTTCTAACTTACCGGAAGCCGGAAAATGACCATAAAAAAAATCTATATAGATGTGGAAGTTCAGCTACTGCTGTCTGTTTGTCCTTTCATCCAAAAGCCTGACTTTAAGTGTACTTCTAATTTAACATTCTTAATATGGGAGAGGATTTAGACAACCGACCGTCTGCCTTTAAGATGAGAAGTCCACTGGGTATGAAGGGAATCTGTGAGTTCATATCGTTGCCCTCAATTTTTCCTGACACGTATTTCGAAACTTTGTGCTGTTTCCTACTGTCACTGGTCGACTACAAGCGCATTCCTTTCTGTTCACGTTCTGCAGTGTCATCAGCCTCAGAGCATGTGCTGAGACTGAGTCAAGACTTCTCCCAGGGAGAGAGGGAGGAGGGCTGTCTGGAGGCTATGGAGCGATGGTGAGGCTGGGGGACGAGGCTGTTCAGAATCTCTCACAAAGTTCTGCCTCTGTGAAGTTCATTGGAAGATTCGAGCCCAGCACACACAGTGTCAAGGAATTAACTCCATGGATCGTGAATTTACTCTTCAGACACATGCAGATTAGTTTGATTGGTTTAACTGGAATAAGACCCTGTAGTGTGGCAATTGTATGCAGATGACTGGGGTTTTTTTTTAAACACTCATCTACTACCTACCTACACCCACAATATGTTCAATGAAAAACTTAAGCTTAAAACTTTCAGACTTAGAGGGAAAGCTGGTAGTATATATGGATGGAAAATGAGGGTCTTTCATTTCTAAAAAGAATTTTCAGACAGGGAAAATGCACCCATGCTTAAGATCAATCATAATGAACTATTTTGATACACTAATTTGCAAGAACTTCAGAGGTAGGAGGGTGTGTAGTTCAGTGGTATACTGACTGCCTAGCACGTGTGAGACTCTGCATTTGATTCCTTTTCCTTCCCGAAAAATAAAAAATAAAAACAAATGTACAAGAACTCCAGACAGCCAGTTTTGAGGAGAGAGAACAGCTAAGGACACATTATGACAACTGAATGCAGAAGTAGTACTAAATGTCAAAATCTCACATCCGGCACTTACTTCACAAATGACCATTACGTATTTTAATTACACTGTCATTTTTTATGTTCCTTTTCTTTTCTTTTCTCCTCCTCAACAAATCAAGTGTTTGGTTTGTTTTGTTTGTGTTTGGTTTGTTTGATTGGTTTGCAGCAAGAGTTGCAGTCCTCATTTTTGCCTTCCAAGCAAGATGTTATTAGGGGTCAAATCCCATGTACGGAGAAAACAACCTTCGTGGACAATAATGATAAAACCTTATGGAATGCAAAAACAACCAAAATATGTATTCTCAGATGACTGTATTAGGGCCAAGTCAATATTAGTCCCACTTCACCCACGCACTGCATAGTCTAAAAATGTTGTCAGGCTGATAAGAATTTCCTGACTTACTCTTTCTTCCAATAGAAAATATAGGTCATCAAAATAAACTCCGACAGTAAGAGAAAAGAAAGCGACACTGTCAAGTCTCTTTAGTCCATTAACCAATAACAGTCCAACAGTTTATTTACTAGGGAAAAATTTAAATATCAAATAAGCCAATTAGCCAGAGAAGTATGAAAGTTTCCATGCACACCTCTCAACTAAATCCTTCCAAGAAACTCAGCCAAACATCTACTTAAAAGAAGTCTACAGAATATAGCAGAAGCTGGGCATTGTATAATTTCTCAACACAGACAGTTTATACTCTTCAGGTGTTTTATTTTTAATTCATTTGTCAGCTTGTTGATAGTTTTAGCAAAAGAATGGAATTTGGGGTTGAAACTTAGGGCTATCACAAAATAAGATAAGTACTACCTGTAGTCAGTTTTCTCATTGAAAACTAGCTTTCATGACTACTGATTTTTGATTTGTCTAAAACAGCCTTTGATTGTTTTAGCTGAAAGAGTATTACAATGATGATGTCTACCATAGACACCTATTTTAATGGAATTAATTTTATAAGTCCATAAGCAACAACATTATTCACAACTTCTACTATTCTTCACATTTCAGAAGAGAAAGTTATCTTTCTGAATATTTAGAAACATCTCAGTCTGTTGCTCATCCACATTCCAACTGATAA
Source organism: Peromyscus melanophrys (assembly GCA_902168415.1). Taxonomy (NCBI): domain Eukaryota; kingdom Metazoa; phylum Chordata; class Mammalia; order Rodentia; family Cricetidae; genus Peromyscus; species Peromyscus melanophrys. Next base: position 17,199 of record CABHPR010149086.1, on the reverse strand, counting down.
TTGAAGGCCTCTATGGCATCAGAGATGGAGCAAAGGGTGTTTCATACAGAACTAGGTGTTAGTAATATCCAAGGTCTTTTTGCCTCCCTTAAACTTACAATACTACTGTTTTGTATATGTCAAAGTAAACATCAGCAGCCAAAACGTTTTCAATTATCACCCTTGACCACAAACTAGAAAAATGCTTGCCATCTCTCCCATCAAAGGTCATTTTTCACTTTGAAATGGTAAAGTTGTCAAATATTAAAGTAAATAAATAAAGACTAGCGAGAAGGTGGGCTCTTCTCTCATGTGCCCTGTTGGTTTCCATTAAGACGGGGCTGTTTAATGGTGAATCCTGAATTTGTACCCTTTCAGAGTCAGCTGAATTTAACAGCCAGTGCATTTTAATCAGAGCGCAATAGTCTCTTTCCCAACGAGTAACCCTGTACTTGTAGAAAAGGGACAGAGGCAAAGGAAAAATAGGAATTCAAAGGTCAGATTCCTCCAAGGGCCAAACCCTGAAGGCCAGAATAAAAGATACAGTTCCTAAGAAATGAAAACAAGTCAATAAATTCTGTAAATCATTATTTTCTAACTCTATCTGGCTGTAGTTTTTAAGTTTCAATGAAATTAGCCCTACTCTAATCCTTGGAGTCCAAGGACTCTGTTTCAGTACCGTCTCTTGCCACACGCGCGTTTTCCTGTTTTTAAGATAGAGCTAACTACGTTTTGGTGCGCTCGCTATGTGGTCACAAAGTACTACTCAAGGATCCCCAGTGTCAAGTTTTCCGGTGTCTACTCTTTCTTACCATCTCCTAGATGTTCGTCCCTTTTTACTGACATTTTCAATGTCTTGGCTGGGTGCGGCCCAGGCATGCTGATACTCAAGGCTACCTCTGGGCTGAGAAACACACACGGGTCCCCTGATGAACACAGACAAGCTCTGTGCTTTGTTGGGGATAGAAAATGAATGAAGAGTCTTTTGGGCAACCCCGTCATCTGAATCACAGCCCCGAGGAGAAAGGCAATGGATAAATTCTAACTTTGAATGTGTCTTCCATCAGAGCGGAGTTCCACCCTAAAAGTCCCTGAAAGATCATTTCATGAAGCTCACTGATCAGGTAACCTCTGCTACCTCCGTGGCACACTTCCTTCTCTTAATCCAGAAAACGTTGGAAAACCCTACTTGCCCAAGGAAACAAAGAATTCGGGTTAAAAGTTTACTCACACAGTCCTAAGACAGATGCCTTTGGTGAGCTTCAGAGAACTGAATCCCAACGACCAGCGCAGCTAGGAGTAACAGCCTCTGTGTCCAGGTGACACAGCTCAAAGAAGCCCCGGGCCAGGTAAAGCCACTCCAGGGATCCCAGCCCCGCCACCTGCAGTCCTGCCCTTTGGTCTTTTTTTTTTTCTTTCTGTGACTCCCTGCAGGTCCCAGAGCATCCTCCGCGCCTCGGGTCCGGGCGGGACACGGCTAGAGACCCACACCGATACCGGGTGCCCCTCGTCCCCGCCCCCGGAAGGCTGCCCGGCCGATGACTCACCTGCTGGCCAGGTTGGGGCGCCGGATGATAGCAGGCTGTGGGGCAGGTTGCAGCTGCCACGGGGTTGGGCAGATACTGGGGCGCTCCATACGGCTGGGGGTGATACATCACCTCCGCACAACTCATGGCAGCGGGGCCAGCGGCGGCCCCGGAGTCGCCGCCGCTCTACGCGCTGGCGGGAGGGGCGCCACCGCCACCGCCGCCGCAGCTGCTGTCCGCGTTGTCGCTGCTCCGGCTGCTACTGCGGCGAAGGCGGGTCCTCGGCGGCCTCGGGCTCCACGCCGGGAGCGAGCTCGGGAGGGGTTGGCAATCAGCGGCGGCCCATGCGCGGGCACCTTCATTTTCAGCCCCTCCGGGTGGCCCCTCCGCTCGCGCTTATATAGCGACAGGACGACGCTGCCGCCCGCCCCGCGGCAGGAGCATGACAGCGCTGGGCTCAGTCTCGGGCGGTGGCACCCGTGGCAGCAGCAGCAACAGCATATATACACCCCAGCGCCAGCCGCAGCCGCAGCAGCAGCCGCCGAGTCCCCAGCTCGAGCTGCCCTAAGAGCCCGGCGATGCTTCTTTGCATACACACAATGCACGCCCGGGGCTCGTCCTATCACCAGCGCGGGCGGCTGGGCGAGGACCGGGAGGCGGGGGCCGGGGAGCCGGAATGTGGGGAGGCGGGGAGCTTCCCTCCCCAGCTCTCAGGAGCAGTTTATCTGCAAAGTTCCACCAACTCCAGGCCACAGCGGGCGGGTCGCCCAGCAGGGGGACCCTGGGGAGAGCCGCAGCCGATTGGATCGAAGTTTGCAGCCCTTCCTCTCCGCCTCCCGGCGAGCGAGGATGGTGGGAGGAGATTGGTATGCGAGAGGCTCCGCGCCCACAAAACTCCGCGGGTCCCCACCCAGTCTCGGTCACCTGGCCGCTGGGCCAAAGTTGCCCAAGTCCTGGGAGCTTTTTTCACGGAGCATCAACCCCGATGATGATTGAACAAGATCAAAGGGAGGCCAAATGTAAAGAGAGTTTTGAAACAGGTCAGGGTTAAAATACAGAATTAGTTCCTACATTAAAAATAAGCCAAAGTGAAAGTTAGCATTGCCTTGAGTGCCCACAGGCCAACAATATGGAATTCCCTTGCAGCGTCTTGACTTGAAAGGCACATCTTGGTGGCTTGTCATCCTGGCAGGATGTATGTCCTTTTCTGGCATTTACCAACCGGTTTGAATGCAGCAGGAGAAAGATAATTGGCTACTTATTTGGCTACAGCTTAAAGGTGTTGCTGATGTGCAAATGGACTAAAATCTCCAAAATGAAATAAAAACTCTGTTTTCAAAAATATTATTATACTCCAGTATAATCATAAAATCTAACTCAACCTTTGCCTCTCTGACAAACGGAAAAATTTGTAACAGAGACCAAAAGGCATAGTCTTTCTCAAAGGAAATACCACTTTGGATGTCAAATGTATTAGTGTTGCCATAGAGTAAAATACACACACACACACACACACACGCACGCACGCACGCACGCACGCACGCACGCACGCACGCATGCACACACCACCACCACCACCACCACCACCACCACCACTACCATCACCACCACCTCTGTATGTGGAGACAGTTTTTTAAAGAGGTGATATGTGTGATTACATGTGTATACAAAGCTGTACAAAACACATACACTCACACAAACTATAACGATTGCATTGGGTACTTTTGCTATCCCATAACGAGTTTTCTTCATCTATTCATTATTTTATTAACTGAATCTCGAAGTACAATTTTTTAAGGGTTTATGTAGTTCGGACTTTTAAACTGTGTTCTTTCTGGTGGGAGACTATGTCTATCAAGGAGATAGAGAAGAACTTGCTTTCTATGTTTGTAACTCCTTTGTCCCAAGTTAATACACCCTGGTTAAACCCTTTTCCTGTAATCCACGCTCATTGGTTGAGCCCCTGTCCAGGCAGCTCCACACGGTACAGTCATAAGAGCATCCATTTACCCATATCTCAATCTAAGCTTCTTTTTTCGTGTCTTCTAAGCTTTTTTTTTCATGTCTACCGTAGATAATGAAACTCCTGCCTCTCAGTTGAACTGGGACTACCTGGGAATCTCCCAACATTCCCTCTTCTCACAGTGCCTCCTCACAGGGCCTTAGCCTTTAGTATATGCTAAATCCTGCTCTCCTGCTTTTATATCTATCGCTATAACCCTTAGTTCATTTAGTCCCTCTCATTCAGACTCTTGGACGAGGCCCATTACAGTTTTCCCAGACCCGTGGTCAAACATCTTCTGACCTATTCCTCAGGACCCATACTCCAAGAATGATTTAGCCACAGTAAATCCAATGGAGCCTTGATGCTTTTTCTCATGTTTTAAAGGTAGTTTTTCACATTCCATAGTATAGAACTGGGCTATAACCCTCTAACTCTGACTCCTACTCATACCGCCCTCTCCTGCCTTCATACAGATCTCTGAATGGATGAAACTCTTATTTTAAGAAAGAACATGGCTCTTCCAACCCTGCATTTAGATTGGTTGTGATTTTCTGTAGTTGTCTCCATGTATTTCAAAAAGAAGTTTCCTTGAGAGATAAAGACTATTCTTATCTGTGTCTATAAGGACACATTTTTCTAGACTGTTGCTAGGTATTATGCTGGTTTAGTAAAGTAGTGGTTGTAGATTCTTCTCCAATAACAATGGCTACATCTACAAAACACTCCTACAACTAGAGTTCAGGGAAAATTTCAGAAGAAGGAGCAGAAAGATTGTAAGAGTATGAAGATTAGAGAGTTGGCACCCATAAAGTCTCACCAACATGGTTTTCTAAGCAAGAGCTGAACGTGGGTGCCACCGATAGATACTCCAAATTGGAAAGTCCACAAGGCTTCGACTTTACACAAAGAACTATAGGCAACTGAGGAAAGTGGGGAGCAGGAGAGGTAGACTTCCCCAGAGAAAGGCATACAGATTGGTTATCCAGTACCAAATGGTCAGCCCTGAAAACATCCGTACAAGTAAAGTTCTATGGACACAGTGGAAAGGGCATATGGGAGATATCGGAGGGAGGAAAGGGAAGGGGAAATATTGTAGTTATGTTATAACCTCAGAAAAAAGGGGTGGGATGGAGAGGAAGAAAGAGCCCAGTATTTCCTACTATGATTTCTTTTCAAAAGTCAACAGCTGTCCACCCCGATCTTCTACATTTGCTAACTTTTCTAGTTCTTAAAGGATTCCTATCTTAAAATAGTCAAATAGTCAGTGCTGACCAGTTTGTTTGTTTGTTTGTTTTTTCACATCAAAATTTTATGTACTGTGCAAAGAGAGGACCATGAGTCAGCAGGAAGGTCTGGGCCCCATTTCTACAGTCCACTTTACAAGGCCACTTCCAGTTGTCACACATTACAAGAGCTCCAAGACCTGTGAACACACCTATGAGAGCCGTGCACTCTCCAGCTCCTGTTAAGTCTTTGGCATTTGAGCCCTGTGGGAGCCTGTGGAGTCTTGCTTCCTGATTATGGTGCAGGTTCTGCTACAGTCCCAGTAGCTGGTTTAGAAGAGTAAGGTTGCTGTCTCTGTGAGACAGAGGCAGGGGAGGGAGGCAGTTCCCTTCATATTTCACTACCATCTTGGCCCGATCTTGCTCCTTCAGCTGACTCAAAACTACTTTTAAAGGTAATTTTCAGGGCTTTTTCAATGTTCTGAGTTGAAAATCCATGAGTCAATCACACAGCCCAGTGATTTGAAGGACATTCCAAGATGTAGAGTATGGAAGAATCAGTATGGCCCACACCCACTATCTCTGCATTATTCTGGTCTCTCCGTCCCAGTAAAATTGAACATTTCAACCGTACTATTTTAGGTCATTTATGCTAGCGTTTCTGAGACAACATTTCTTGAAAAGATTCTATTTGTATTCTGAGTTGGGCTGGTATGTTTTTTTGCCTGATTACTTTAACACATTTTTTTTTTTATTATTATTAACTTCTCATGAAATGCTATAATGTTACAGCAGAGGTAACAGTTCCTACTTGAAGTCTCATGCTAAAGTTGACTTTCATCCTCAATAATTAATAAAGACACTTTTAATCCTTATTGTTTAATTTTTTGCTGAAACGTTGAACTTTAACTGTTTTCAGTTGGCCCAGCAGAAGCACACAGCAATTAGCACCTCATCACACTGTCACTGACTCATTGGGTACTCAGCCAAGGCTTATGTCCATCCTTCCTTTGTACCTCTGTTTATTACTGAAGCACCTTCATAAAATATGAATTATTGTCTCTTTAAAATATACATATATGTATGTATATATACACACACACACTCATTTTATACATATATATGTGTGTGTGTGTGTGTGTAAATTTGATTGGAGTTGAATGATTACATAGCCCTTTTGGTCTGACATGCTTTGCAGATATTTAGAAATAGAAGATGCCAAGATGGAGAATATTTATCTGAGATGAATGAATGTCAAGACACTGCTAAGCCTGTGTATGAAAAGGCAAGCAAAGGGTAAGAGGATGGCTATGTGGATTAACCTGGTGAAATAATTCCACAATTAAAACACATTTAAAATCTCAAATCCATATAATAAATACTTAGATGTCTTCATTTTTCCATATGCTGTCAAAACTTACATGTGAATCAAGATTAGTAAAAACAAGTATTTCTTAGCTCCGTAACAAATCCTTTGTTCCATGCCCACCTTGAGACTGTTGCTTGTTCCTTTGGCAGTGATGACAAATCTAGGCTAATTCAGTGACATTCTTGATGTCTACCTCTGACGAGTGGATGTATTCACAAGAGGCCAAGCTGGTTATGAGCCTGGTTCTGCCTGTGGAATGGAACACGGCTAAGTAGGCCAGGGAGGATTAAACCCTTGATCTTGGCATCATTAACACTGTGTTCTAATCCACAAGACTAACTAGCCACAGACAAAGACCAATTGAACTAATAAATCGCAGCAGCCAGAGGGATCTGGTTTGAATTTATTTCTCATTTTTAATACATTAGTTTTATAATTTGATTTAAATATTTTAGAATAAATGAAGCCAAAGGTCTGTGCTGCTGTCATTCACAAGAGAGACAGCAGAGAGAAAAACTACCCAGACAGATTTTCACCAGGCCGATGGACAAGGTGACACTGGGAGCTATGCTCTCTCTTTGCATAAAAGATGTCAGCAGAGAACAGAGAGAAAAATCACAATCTCTAAAAAATTGTTTAAGAAGTACAAAAGAAACTTTGTCTTTCTAAATCCACTCTGAAGTCCAGTAACTTTTATGGATATAAAATAACTTTTCTAGCAAATTCCAGATTTTCGTGTTTTATGTCTGTCTGTCTGTTTGTTTGTTTGTTTGATAAAATGAAGTGCGTATGCATCTTCAAATCCTAAAACTTAATTTCATCCCAGCTACTCACTTCATTCTCAGTACAAAAATAGGTTCCAGGGAAGGAGGTTTTAACACTACTGTCCCACTGCCTTTAGATACTTGGTAGATATTCATAACCCATCCACTTCCAGTGGCCCATTTAAAGTTGTCCCTTCTGTAGCAGTGAATTTTGACGTTGGAAAATAGACTCCCTCTCTATCATCATGTGCTGTGTTGCCTGCGCCTTACATTAAACACTTCATTCTTTGAAATTAGTGTTATTGTTCTTTCTGTTGCTCTGATCATTTCAATGATGACAATTGCGTCCCTTATGAAAAGATAAATTCCAGGAGGGAAAAGGCAGAGTTAGATACTTTGTTAGTGACTCGCACAGCACTGAAGGTAGGTAAAGAGTGTAAACCTGCCAAGTTTAATTTGAATTTACTATGATGTCTAATCTGTGGAATTGTTAGTCCATAGATGGTTGTAGAAGGCTCTTGGCTTGGTCTCTTTCAGCCAAATAAGATCATGGATGCCAAGTATTTTTATGTCAAGTTTACCTGATATTATATTCAGAGTAATTTCAGTCTTTGGTAAGGAAACTTTATAGAACATTAGATAGATAAATTTTTTTCTCTAGAATAATGTCAACATTAGGATATTTGGGATAATTAGTCTGAATTCTGTTATGCCCTAGGCAGTTATGACAGTAATCTCTTTAATATAATGCAGTTCAGAGGACAACATGAAGACAGAACACTTCCTAGAACTATAGAAAGTGGACATGATGATCGCAGTGCATCATTCAGTGGGTAGCATCTTGTTGATTGTAAATTCAAGTTCATGCTGATGGTACAATAAAGAGAAAGCTCATTGAAATTATCTGACTGTCATATTTACTTGAGCAAGACAAGGGAACAAAGTGAAAACATTAAGAATGAGGCTTAAAATGAATCATAGTTGACCCTTAAAGTGCCTACAATTAATCCAGGTAAGTCTTATATGATTTGCACAGATTAACTCATTTCCTCTGCACAGCATCTCATTAAATGAAAGCAGTAATTATAACCATTATACAGACTAGAAAATAGGGGCACTATATAACCTTTCACCATCATTCACTCAGGAAATGATTTGTTCACCATTATCCAATCAGGAAATGATTTGTCCACCATCATCCACTCAGGGAATCTGTTTCCACAGCACAGCTTGTATCCTGCATGCATGTTTCTTCTAAGGAAGGAGAACCGATGTATAGCTGGGCCTGATCCAGGTCATTTTGTCTATTGTACATTAGAACCCACAAGTTCTTATCTATAACTTTGTTTCCACTGCTCAACAGACAAAGTCATCTCTCAAGTCTGCAGTGGTTTTCCATACTCTGGATGACAATGGGCTTTACCAGAGGGACAAGACAATTAATACCCTGCAGTATCACATCTTGCAGTCCCAAAGAGATACACGGCAACTACTCATCTTGCTTAAAGATAGTAAAAAGCACGGGACTTCTCCTGCTTCAATATTTGCCTAGTTCTTTCATTTATAGTATCCAAATAAAATTTTCATTCTTTCTTAAAAAAATAAGGAAAAAAAAGAGAAAAAATGGATACTAAAAGAATGGCATGTTGATGCCAACTCCACAGAATTAAAGTTTTATAAATTCTAAAAAACTGAACTGTTTGTTTATATTTTTCCTGAAAGCACACCATGTTCTGTATGGATAATAACCAATGTATTTTTAAAAACCTAGTAATTTCAGATATTTGATAATCAGGTCATAATACTGCAGATAGGCTGATAATATGAGAAACTTGGTGGGAACAGATGGGAGACAAGAAATGGGGAAGCTATTCTTGGGCAATGTGAGATACTATATTAAATATTAATTGTTACTTCAAGCTCCATAAATATATAAAAACTAATCATTAACTAAAGCACATCAAAGTGTGGTCTGTGGTCCTACAGGATTGTTATCCTGTATGTTAGAAGTAGATAATCTCGGGGCTGATGGCTCAGCAGTTAAGAACACTGGCTGTTTTTCCAGAGGACCCAGTACCCACATGGCAGCTCACAACTGTCTGTAACTCAAGCTCCAGGGAATCCAACACCCTGACACAAACATACATGCAGGAAAAAACAACAATCTACATAAAACAAAAATAAGTTAATCATTAAAAAAAAAAGAAGTAGATTATCTCAGACCAAACTTGGCAAATAAGCATCTGCATTTGAGAAAGTTTTCTACATGTTCCTTATGTACATTAAAACTGGAGAACCACCAATGCCTCTTATTTACATCTAGAATCATAATGCAGTTTCAAATCATTTATTCTAAAGTTTTTGGTCATGCTATTTGATAAACTATCATAAGGTCAAATAAGATGGCCATTTAAATGTAGATATTTAAGTTAATGTCTTTTCCATCCTTGGGTAAATCACCAGTTGTCAGAATATTGTTCATCTGTGTCCTCAAAAGAAGAAGAAACTGGCATTTAAGTATTCTCTATTATAAAATCTATACTTCCTGAAAACATAAAAGGCAATTTTAGCAAAGTGCTAATTAACTCAGTCAACTCAAAGTTTTCTCAATTTACTCAGGCAAACTTAAAGATTTAGCACTAACCTAGACAGTATAGGTTTTCATTGCTCCTAGGTCTTCATAGGCTGCTACCACTCAGGAGCCAGGGCACAGAAGGCAGATAGTGTATCCTGTCAAACCTCTTCTAGAAAGAGCTTCTAATGCTCCTGGTCACCTCTGAGAAGCTGACTCTTCCAAGGAGAAGTCCAGGAGGAGACTACTTCCTAAGCCAAGCACCAAGACTCTACTTCCCCTCTAAGGCTCTCAAAAGAGATACAGATCTTCAGGCCTCAGCGAATTCTTATCTCTTTAAGGCGAAGAGAAGCAAAGAAAATCTGATCTTCAAGTAACCTTTCACATTGTTTTTTTTAAGCCTGGAAACCAGGAATTTGGTGTTTTTATTCTCCAGCTTCCAGCTGTCACTTTGCCCTGAGGGAAGGCCTGTTTGAAGCCTGGAAGACTAAGTAGAGGAGAAGTAACAGGGTAGGATGGAATGAAGAGAGGCTAGCGTGGGTGAATAAAGCAAGTTCCTTCCTGGTGACTTATGATTCTCATTAGATAATATGAAGGCCCAGAGGAACTAGACTCTAGAGTTTAAATCCTGAGAAATTAAGATCACATTACCTTCTTCATCTGACATAATGCGAGGTGCAAAATTCCATGCATATTGCTGTCTTTCACATGCCATCAAAAACTGACCTGATGGTCAAAATGGCATGGCCACTGTCATAGTTTAGTGAGGTCTTCATAGTTGATGTATGATTATTCACCTTAGAAAATAAGGGGGATAAATACATAAGCATTTGGAGAGGGAGTGCCAGTTTTTTTTTTTTTTTAAGGGAATGGCCGCTGGTAGGTCAATCCTGCTCCAGAGGAAGTCCATTCATCTAAGAGCATATGGATAGCACAGATTGGACTTAATGGGTTTACAAACCAAAAAGAAGAAACAAAGTTGGGTGGGTAGGGAAGCAGGAGTGGAGCTAGATAATGTTGGGGAAGAAGGGTAATTATTATCAAGATACATTGTATGTAATTCTCAAGGAGCTAATAAAATATTTTTTCCATTATAAACACTTATCAAACATGGAAAAGCTACTGTTATTGTTGTCATTTGTCTCAGTGGAGGGATGGGAATGAAAGGATTAATATTAATGAACCAAACTTTAGTTGATTAAGTAGAGTGGAGATGCTGCTGCCATTTTCATTTTACTTCTCTAGAGTGCAACATTATAATAGTACCCAGATTGCTGAGCCATCTCTTGAAGGAAAGACATGAGAGATGAGATTCCTAAGATATCAAATTGTCATTCACTAACACTTTATGGTTTTTATTTTCTCAGAGTACACTCTTACCTTTAGTTATATATTAAACAGGACTTTCCTAAAACAAGTGCTCAGCTTCCCATGTAGATGTAGTCAGACGATTTCCTGTGTCCCAGCATGCCAGTGGTCAGGACAAATCTCTCCCACTTGCCTCCCCCAAGTAAACACACAGAGGCTTATATTAATTGTAACTGCATGGGACTGGCTCAAGCTTTTTGCTAGTTAGCTCTTATATCTTAAATTAGCCCATAACTTAATAGTATCTATGTATCACCACATGTTCCGTGGCTTTATCTGCGTCCCATTATATATTGCTCCTTGGGTGGCTTGCTGGCATCTCCCTCTACCTTCTTCTTATCTCTCTCTTTGAATTTCCTGCCTGCCTCTAAGCTGCCTTGCCATAGGCCAAACAGCTTTATTTATCAGCCAATCAGAACAACATATATTCGCATTGTACAGGAAGACATTCCCCCATCACTTCCCCTCTTCTGTCTAAACAAAAGGAAGGTTTTAACTTTAACCTATTAACTTTCTATGGAAAATGTCAACCAACAGAACACATTTGTTGGATGCATTCAAAAGCTTTTGAATATGTTTGTTCAAATCTATGTAGACCTGGATATATATTCATGGAGTATATACTACATGCTAGTTGCTCTACTATGTGCAGGAGAAAAAGTAGTAGGGAAAATTACCATGACCTTCCAACATAGCCTCACATTTTATATCAGATGATTGATCCTCATTCACTTTTGATTTTAAATGGTTAAGGTCAATGCAATAATTTAATGTAATATTCCTAATACTACATTTCTATACAATGAACCACCTAAAGCATCCTATTGTTCCTATATTCATCAGCATGTATACACATATATATGTTTTCCTGAGTTCATACAAACATGCTTTATGTTTCTCATTATTCACTTAATGGTTGTCAAAAATTGTAAATGACCTGAGACTTCTATCCTGATAGTATAACAAGAAATCAGCCTGCCCAAATATCACAGGCACTTGAAAAAGCAAAATCTAGGCTATATTCAGGACAAAAACAATGCTTTTTGTATCTGTAGATATATCAGTATTCAAAATATCCATATTTGCATGGGCTGGCTGAGTTTCACTCTCATCAAAGGAATGTGACAAGGGACAGATAACACCTGCTCGGGCAACAGGATAACATTGTAAGAAGGAATCCCAAATTTAGGATACTACAGTCTATTGAAAGGGACTGCAAGCAAACCTGCACACATACTCTTCCTGAGGAAGACACTACTGTCATATATACTTTTAAATATGTGTGTGAAAAAGTATGTGCCTGGATATATGTAATAGCAAGTACACCCATCCTTTGTGGTAAAAGAAGACACTATCTTCGAAGATTATGCTCTACCTTGACCTTACTGTTGTCTGAAAAAGTTGTGCTACTACTATCAGTGTAGCTGCTCATGAGGCATGCAGAAATGTGAGTGATCCATAGAGAACTGGCTAGAAGTAGTGCTACCCACTACTGAACTAGGTCCTACCTTTATCATCACCATACATTCAATTCCTGGTCCACAGCCCAGGCAGTTAAGAAGCTTAACACTTACTAAGGTTGTATCTTATGCCAGGACTTTAAAACACCACATGTGTTAATTTACTTAACTCTAGCAGCTATTCTGAGATAGGCAGAGACATTACTTGCATTTTATGTATGAGGACATTGAAGTAAAAAAGAATTTAGAAACTCATCCAAGATCATAGAATTCATAAGTGATAGAACCCAAATATGTTTTACTTGAGCACATAATTGAATGAATTGGTTCATGGATAATTATAAACAGAAAGACACAACTGTGAATGTAAATGCATAAGGCTGAAATTAAGAGTTTGAACATGGTCTGGAGAATTGATTCAGTGGTTAAGAGCATTTGTTGCTCTTGCAGATGACCCAGATTTGATTCCCAGCACCCACAAGGCAACTCACAACTGTCTGTAACTCCAAGAGGACCTGATGTTCTCTTCTGATCTCCATGAGTACCAGGAACACACATAGTACATATTCATGTAAGCAGGTAAAGCGGTCACACACATAAAACAATAAAATAAATAAATTTAAAAATAAAAATTTTAGAAAGAGTTTGACTGTCGTGCATTCCATCTATAGACCTCACCTGATTCTAAAAGCAGATTGAGATCTGAGGTCAACTTATACAACATGGTATCTATTGATGTCTGTGTGTGTGTGTGTGTGTGTGTGTGTGTGTGTGTGTGTGTGTGTGT